>JAVCKX010008071.1:0-10852 GCA_034780695.1 Lepetodrilus gordensis | reverse complement strand
CATTGTAACCTCCCATGTCCATAACCACCCATGTCCATTGTAACCTCCCATGTCCATAACCTCCCATGTCCATAACCACCCATGTCCATAACCACTCATGTCCATAACCTCCCATGTCCATAACCTCCCATGTCCATTGTAACCTCCCATGTCCATATCCTCCCATGTCCATAACCTCCCATGTCCATAACCACCCATGTCCATAACCTCCCATGTCCATTGTAACCTCCCATGTCCATAACCTCCCATGTCCATCGTGCCCATAACTGCCCCTTATCTCAGTGCCAAATTGTGTTTATTTCTTTGGGAGAAAAAATAGCTAGCAGTAGCACTCTCAACGTAAGGATTCTCTACAGGAGATTCCAACATTGGTCTGGTTCCTGGCAGGCCGCCCTCGATTCCACAGCCACGCTCACCTTTCGTTAGCATCTCTGCGATAATGGATTAATTGGAAGGGAATCTGGGAGTTGGTTGGAGGCAAATGGATGCATGCAGATGTGTCTGTTTCTTTACAATATTTACAACTTTGACAAATTTGCTAAGAGTAGGTTATGCTTTGTGTTAAGACTTTCTGGGTAATTGATGAACATTATAGCTGGGAGGCACAGAGAGATGAGACGGAACAGAAACATACAGTGGTCTTTTGTAGGATGGGATGTATACAGGCTTCTTACATCAGATAAACACCAGGAAATTCTGGAAGGTTATTGATGTAAACATGATGAAGGTTGCATCTATTTTGTTGATGGCGATAACAAATATAAACAAAATATGGAGAGAGAAAAAAGAGAGAGAATATTGAAAACCAGTGGGATAGACAGAAAATGTAACTTGTTGCCCAATATACTTGTGTAGATAAATCAAATGAAAATTCTTTCAGGTAAAAATATGTGTAACCATGAAATATGTCAACAAACCGTGATTGTATGCCTTTAAGATTATGACTAAGGTAATATTTTTTTTACATACATTTTTCAAGATTGTGTAATATTCTGTTGTTGTTTTCTACAAGTAAATGTTTTCATTTAATTTGACTAGATTGCACAAGAACAATAACACTCTTGGCTCTCAAATTTGTGAGTTCCTTGTCCCTTGTGAAATGTTCCTGCTGCAATGACGTACAGTATTAATTCAATGAAAAAGATTCCTTGTGAAATCAATACCATAACTTCCTTGTCTCATGAAATAGTAACCAACATTCCTAAAAAATAAACCTTGATAAGCATGACAGAAAGAGAATATCCTAAATTCAAATCATGAATGTGATAAACATGACAAAGGTGAAGTTACACAACAAACAAGTGAAGTTACATCGACAAACAAATTGATGCCACTTTTGAAAAGAATTCCTATCAAGACGTCACATACCAAATGCATGACAATCCAAGTAATGTTTATAATACCAGCTATCACAGAAGCCTGTCATAATAACTAGAGCAATGTGAGATACAAACTCGTATTTATTGAAGATTTGAAACTCGGGACTGTCAAGGGCGTCCACAGGTATGTTATTAATTCAACAATGATGAGTACTTGTTGTCATATTTGTTATACAAATGTTGTATTCAATATGTCAGTAAGGTTATGTAGTTTCTATTAAGGTGTGTTATCATTGCTAGACCACTATGCTATGCCACCACTGCTTGTGCAGACGAACCCAGACTAATAACTACACTCTATTCACACAAACATCTGAACATCATGTACATTTAAACACCTACAAATTCTTTGATGAAACTGGTTGAATGCTGCTTTGAATGATGTGCAAATAAATGGATCTTTTTTAATCAGTAATGTCATTGCAAATAGTCATCACCTATAGGCGAGATATTCCTGCAGCAGTGTAAAACATTCATTCATTCATCCATTGCAAATAACTTGAAAGCAAGAAAGGAAATAGTTATCAGAAGTGATCAAATATTAAAACATGTTTAAGATAATCCATAAAAAAAAACATACAAATGTGTTCTAGAGTGAAGTTCCTAGATGTTAGATTACAGTAAGTGAAAGAATCATGAAAGTGGCTATAAATCCCAATTTAAAAAAAAAGAAAAAGTAGAAAATACAATCAAACTGACAATAGTCAACACTACAGAAAGCATGCAGAACTGTCTAATAGAACTTTTAATGGGGGTTTATGCTTCAGTACTCAATCAGATTTCTCACTGGCAATGATCCAATTACCTATTCACATACCCCCACACCCCTCTCTCTCTCTCCGCTTCCTAGCTCCTCTCCCCTCCTCTCCCCTCCTCTGCCCTCCTCTGACATAATCCAGACTTGAGATATAAGTACATAACTTCAGCAGTAGTAGTAGACATAACAGCCTGTTATGAGGGATCGTCACAAATGGGTGAAAGATTCCCGCAGCGACGTTAAACTCTATATTCACTCGCTCACTCACTGTCAGTTGAGTGGGACATAACACAGCTTAGACTGGGCTGCTCATAGTGGGAGGATAACTCAGAATAACTTTGACAAAAACCTACAAGCCAGGGTCCGCGTTGCACAAAGCAACCGTAATGTTATGAGAATCGTAACTCCTATAAGTTAACATGGAGCTAGAGCTCTCATTCTGTGGAATGGGGGCCCATATCTAACTTCTATTTAAGACTAATAAAACATAGTTAATATTTGATAGCATATTGTTATTTTGATAATATGAGAAAATACTGTTCCAAGAGCAAAATATACACTGTTCATTGTACACGTTTAAACACTAAATATTACAATCTGGGAAGACATTAAGTACGTATCCATAGCGTGTTGTGCTTGCATTGATTAAGGACAGTCTTGGATTTTAATCAATTAACATAACAAACAGAACATGAAATGTAAATTAAGCACAGTGTGTGTGTGGTATATCAGTTGATCTTATCTCCATTGTGTTTTTAAATTTGATCACGGAAATTCATACAACACATGATAGACCTTGGAACTGTGATCAATTACAATACTACATGCAACACAATATTTTTTTCATTGGTCATGTAAAAGTTGCAATGTCAAGAACAGTTTGAGAAATTGACGTAATAATAATTAAATGGGTCAACGTAATATCAGCATGGACGATATCCAAAGTTTGGTGTTTATCAGACATCTTATTTCAGTTGAGCTGATATTTGAGCTATCAATAGCCTTCTATCGGCTTTATTGAATTCATGTGTAAACATTACGCAAGAATGTCTTGGGGAAATATCTGGCATTGCAATGTACACCTGGAATGTTGTGAGAACCTGACAGATTTTATGTCAGAACTGTCAATGTCAATTTCAATGATGGATCATTTAACAAATATGTGATCAGAATTCCAAACATTCTGAAGTACTTTCTACTCATGTTTTTTTTAAAATGTATTTCTTTTCATTTTTTTTTAAAGGTAGAATGAATACAATAACGGTATGTACTGTGTATAAAATCCAGTCTAACCAGAGTTATTTACTCAAATCAAACATAAGGCAACTTCATGCCTAAAATACACAAAATGAACACATGAGATCCCTGTGTACATTTCTATAGTATTAGTCAATAAACACTGGTTAGCCTTTTCGTAGGCAGTCCATATTGAGCCTACTCAATGAACTGATAATATGCAGTGAAGAATTCTCTATATCAATACTGGGTGTGACCATGTTAGTTCTTGTCTGACATGACCTGCTCAGATCTTAGCTGTACTGGTTATTGAAAGTACATGTATGTACCATACTTCTACTGCACTGACCCAACCTTTAGGATATTCTTTTAGTGTTTCGACACAGTTTTTATACCGCCTACTGTATTGGCAATAATCACAATAATACTAATAATAATGTGTGCATTTATATTGTGTCAAATCCACGCTTGAAGGCATGGTTAAAGCGCTACTTTATTACTGGCTTATTCTCAAAACGTTCTTACAATTATTTTGGCTAAGAACAGTTCGTAGCCATACTAAAGAAAATCATTAAGAACTTTTCTTAGGCAAAGAGGTTTGTAAGAAAATTTTGAGAATAGCTCACTTGGTCATTGGATCAGTATGTGCTCATTTTCCTCAAGTTTCTGGGAACTATACAACATGACTGGTATCCGGGACTTTGGCAGTGCATCAGGACATTAGGCTAGGTATCTTCTGTAGGGTGGCACCTTGAGCTTGTCCAGATATTAAGGGATCCATTCTGAAAGGTTCATTAAACTTGTCCATATCGAGGGATCAATTATGAAGGGTACACTGAACTTGCTTGTTGTCAAGGGGCTTATTCTGAAGGGTCTATTGAACTTGTCCATGTCAAGGGACCCATTCTGAAGGGTTCATTGAACTTGTCCATGTCAAGGGACCCATTCTGAAGGGTTTGTTGAACTTGTCTATGTCAAAGGGCTCATAGAGAATGTGAATTGAACATGCCCATTATACATTGCCCATTCTGAAAATATATAACCTTGCGCTATGGTGCCAATTGACTGTTTTTAGTTCTGAAGTCCATTGACAAAAGCATATACTTCGTCAAAATCTGAAGGGCATATTTTCTGAAGATTATGAAGAGCACCTTGTTGTTGCTGATGCACACCTAACCTTGACTCTGAATTCAGAAAGGGAAAACTCCACCTAAACAAACTCCTATAATAATAATAATAATGTTAGTGACAGTGACAACTTTACTCCATAGTCCAGAGTGTTCCAAGCCATGTACAAAACAGCTTTCAAGGGCAAGAGCAAGGTATAATAAGGGGTTGACAATATGAATGGTCCCGCGCCCATGTAAGTGGGTCTTTCAAAGGTGGACATGGTCTAAATGCAAGTCTTGATATCAAATGAAGTCACTGAGCCATCAAGAAGGCTTTCTGGGCAGTCAGGATTCATCTGGATTTCTGGTCATGCTTGGGGTACCTTCTTCAGGGCTTTATTTACCTCAGTTTGTTTCATTCAATACTAGGAGCACTTGTAACAACAGCCAAGGTTCCTTGAAGAACAGACTGTGGAAATAATTATATCCTTCTTTACAGTGCACTTGCCTGGAACCAATTCTTTAGAAAGTAGGTACTTAGTCAACCGTCGCAAGATCTCTGAGATTAAATATAAATCTGAAACAGCCATCATGTTTTGTTATTCAATATTCATGGTATTGAGATGGTTCCTTTGTTTATTCTGACATTTGTATTATATGAATTATGATTGTCATGGTTTTATATAATAATAAATGCCATATTTAGATTGCACCCTTTTATGTGCCAATTTACGTCCAGTTCAATTTAACTGGATTAGGCACAGGTACAGCCCTATAGGGAATCTCCAGTTGCCTTCAGCATGGAGAGGGTTAAAGAGGAGCTTGTGGAATTATTGTTAGATTATTGTTAATCAGAAAAGAATATAGCTATTTACTTGGTCAGTATGATTGTATTGTTCAAGAAACTTCTTAAAACAAGGCACAGACAGATCATTATGTCATGAAATACCCTCAGCAAAGTTAAAATCCAATCCATTCTCGCATGATGTCAACGTGACCATCATGATGTTGTTTGTCTAGTATGGCGGAAAGATTCCCACGGAGATGTTAAGCAACAAATCATTCATTCATCAACAATCTGGTAGCTTTTCACACACATTTTATCAAATATTATATTCATCGAACTATGAAATTGATTACCGTTAGCTCAGATAAGCAGAAAGTAATTTTATATTCATTGAAGTGTTTTATTGAAAATTGATATATTTTTCTGCTTATCTGATCTTCTGAGTATTACAGTGATCAATTTGATATGCTTGATATTATCTTGATGCAACACTATAAGCGGAAGGTTATGCTACACTTCAGTTTGCGGAAAACTATAAACCCTTTTTTTTTTTCGTGCTGTACCATAATGTGACTACACCCCACATTCCTTCGCCTTCAGCCATTATACACAATGACCTGTTTTCACTCAGTACATTGGTCTATAGTATTTCATAGCTAAACCATGCTCTAGTTACACTACAGAATGTCTTTGCCAAAGACCTTTTTACACCAATTGAATTAATTGCTGCCATCGCCACAACAATGTTTTTGTATTCACCAATCATAGAAGTGGCCAATGAAATACCTACAGCAATGTAAACTGTTATGACAGGGTCAGGTGAATTGTGATATTCATGAACTATTGTAGGACTAAATCTCAGTGATGTTCCATTAAATTTGACTCAAATCAGGTCAGATTATTTCATGCTAGACTGTCAGGCGTTGTTCTCACCCAAATAATGCTGTTATCAGTTGAATACAGGTAAATAGTAAATAGTTTCCGTGGCTTCATCCTGTATAAGATGAATAAGTTATATTTCTGATGATAATGATAGGATGCACTGTCTGTAGAGTGGCAATGTGGTTAACATCCTTGATCTTGTCAGTACCAGCTCGTTCTTATAGGATTACTGCAACATTCAGCGCTATGGATGTTGCGGGTTTACTCCTACCCTAAAGTGTCAGATATTAGTGAAATAATCTTGAAAGCAACTTGAAACCTCAATCAAAATAAAATAAAATAAAAGTATAGCTTTTAGAGGGTAAAATAGTCTCAGTGGCTTCCTACTGTGTAAACTACGTACTATTATTGTTATTATTATTTTATGTATTTATTTATTTCAGAAGTATCTTGGCGTCGGAGGTGCTGGAACATTATGACAGAGCTCGGGTTTTCCTGGATGAGGACTACACGGCATGTGACAAGTTCACGGTAAGTTTGCCGAGTGTTGTAAGTCACATCAAAGTGTAAACATTCCTCACAGGTAAACAAGCTGAATGCTTACACAAACACATTTTGTAATAACTCAGTAAATAACTAAACATTCAGTCAAGTATGATTTGGTGTTTGCTGTTAGATTTGCCAAATCTTAGTGAGAAAGAATTGCTGGACTTGACGAAAAGTCAGTTTTTCACAAATCCCAGAGGTTGTAATATACAACAGTGGTAGATTTCCTAAATACAGGCCTGGCAATTTTCCGCAGATCTGTGGAAATCCACCAAATTATTTGTCCAGGGGTCGATTTGTTTGCCCTGGACAGCCTCCCGAATCTATACTTGTTTTCCCGACTGAAATCACAATTGTCTATCGCCATTCCAGTATGTAACTTACTACAAGTGAGCGAGTCAATTATTGTTCTATGTCACAGCAGGAATCTTTCACCTATACGCGATAATACCACACGTATAAAATCTATTTATCATTTAAGATTCCTGCAGTGACGTTAAACTCCATATTCACTCACTCACACACTCGTTTAAGAACTGTCGAAATATGTTAGTTTTCCTTCCAAAATCTGGCTTATCAATATATTTGTGAACAGAATGTTTTATGTTATTGCCCTGGCTTCGAATATCAGTGAGCGATGCTGTTAAGCACCAATGTTATCTTGCCAACTTAGCATACGTAATACTAAAAGGTGTATATAAATATTCCTACAACACCATATTATCAGTCATGTTCCATGTATTTTTGATAAGAAATGGTATCTAAAATGAAAACAACATAAAGTGCTTGCCTAGAAACCTATTTTATCTTTATTTATGTGTACTACTACGTTACAGGCACGTAGCTAAGAACTAGTGCTTGCCTATAAACCTATTTTGCATTTAATTGTCTGTAAATACTATGTTCCTGACAACTAGCTATGAAATACCGCTTGCCCAAAGACCTATTTTGTATTTATTTCTGTGTAGTGCTATGTTCTGGACACCTGACTACTACCTTTTAACCTATAAAGCAGGCAGCATGAGTTGACCTGTTTCTGCTACAGTCTGCAGACAGCTGCCTGACAGAATCACTCACCACTAGGAAATAGAAGCAACAGGCTATAAATAGCCTCCTTAACTCAGAATCACCTCATGTCTCAAATTATCACTGTAGCGAGTCAAATAGCAGAAATTAGTTGTAAGCCAGTTTTAGCAGATAGCGCCTATGGTGAGCGGAGTGAAGTTGGTTTACTGTCAAGCGAATATTTATTACTGCTCCACTAATAGAATTGAGTAAGAACTAATGAGTAACCACAGTTCTTACAGAGTAGAATTAGATAACTGTATTGGTAGTTTTGGCCGTCCTTGCAAACAGGTTTGAATTACATCCAGTTACAGTGGACAAATCTTGTTACATTTGCTGATTTGGAACTGATAGTCTTTGCTTCTTAGTTAACCCTTTTCCCTGCTGGATTAGGCACAGCATTTCCTCTTAGGACATCTTTGGTTGCCTTCAGATTTGAGAGGGTTCAACCTTACTTGTACATAACACGGTTTATCGTAATCATGTTGTATGTGAAATTTGAGCTTTTCTCATTTACACTAATTTAAGAAATAAGATGAAATTATTAGTTTTTACGACTAATAGGAAATTACTAATAGGCTTCATGACAAGTAAACATGTTAAGACATTGTTTATTGCAAGAAGTAATTAATATGTGTCATGTGAACCAGTAAGATGTTAGTGATGCAAATGTGGTTACATAACATGGCACTGTCAGCTTGTTTGGAGCAACAGGAATATGTCAGAATATCTAAAACTAAGTCTACCAGAACTAATGCAACCAACAGGTGTAGGTAGCAGTTGCAACTTTCTACATTGATTCTCTTTTTCTTGGCTTAGCATTTCAGTAGTTTGTTTATGTTTTCAGGTTCAGTTGAAGACTAAGTTTCGTAGATCATGGATTAGATTTCGCACTGAAATACAAAACAATTTGCTAGTCTATGTATAATTTGGTATTGACAAGCTATCAGTTATCACATTCCTGTAATGGTTTGCAGCCATGAATGTTGCAGGTTTGCTCCTGCTCTAAACTAACAAGCCACGGTGTAAACGAAAGGATCTAGAAAACCGCTCTAGACCTCAATTATTAGGAACAAATAAATAAAAAAATTCAACAAGCCAAGAAATATCAAGACACGAATGCTCCTTGTTTTGAGAATCTATTTTGAATAATTCCAGTTTGGGATTCTGGGATCAAAGGCTCATGTCATCACATATGGGTGGAAGATTTCCATTGTGACATACATGTAATACAATAAATCACTCTCACTCACTCAAAGGCTCGTGAATTAACTTAGTTGAGATTAATGTAAAATTACAGGTTAATGGACAATCTCAGTGAGTGCTTTCTGAAGAGATCAGAGAATTTATCAAGTCTGACCACACCACGTTCAAGACCTTTGGGTGTAGTCTTCATCCTTTGTGATCCTTTGTGTATTTTAATAATAATTACTGCTCCCTGTCTCACCCAAGTCTGGCAATCTGAGAAGACATGAAGCAGACAGCTACATCTTAATTATTGTCCATGGAGTATGTTCTTGCTGAGGTTCCCCCACTAGTCTTTGCCACTCTTTTGTCACTCCAGTATCAATCTTTGGTGCACATTGGTTGTTTTGAGTTGAACTGAATGTCATTATTTTGAGTTGGATTGAATTTCTTTAGTTTGGATTTGTACATTTGCTAATTATCTGTTTTAATGTCCGCTATCTGTGTGACCTTGTGCTGACACAGGCTAAAGAAACCTGAGTTACCATCTGGTCAGTGCCAGACCACAGTCTTGAGGATTCAAGTTCTTAAACTGTCATTGACACTTCTGAAGAATACAGGTCATTTGGCAGATCAGATGGTTCAAGATTGGCACCATGGTCCAGGGCTCTAGACTAACATTCTGAGTTACTTGCCTGCAGAGCAAGTCAGGGCAAGTTGCAATGGCACCAAAGGTGCTAAATGTTAAAAAGTAGGTTGCCCACAGTGCAATTTAACTTGCCCCTGTACGTCGGGCAGATGTTAGTCCAGAGCCATGACCAGCAAAGGATTTGGGCTAGTTCAAAATACAGGCACCATGGTACCAGCAAAAGAGTTGGGCTAGTCCAACTTTCAGGCACCATGGTACCAGCAAAATATTTAGGCTAGTTCAAAATACAAGCACTATGGTATCAGCAAAGGATTTAGGCTAGTTCAATTGGCAGGCACCATGGTCGTAACAATGCAACTCAATCACCCAATAAAGGATGTACATTTCCCTACATACAGGTTCCAGGATACTGCATCAGTTCCTTTCAGTTTTTTATGCTATGTTGCCATCAGCGTGATATATTGGCAGAGATTTGTACTGTTTAAACCCAGGGTTTATTATCATAGGTATCTCATACACAGCATGTTTAATAGAAAATGTTCATATTTTCCATTAGGAAATGGGCAAAAATAAATAACATTTGTCTCATAATATGTGCAATTATCTGAGAAACGACTTTAATACATCTATTAACAAGATAACACTGTTAGATAAGAGCAGGTGTACCGTTAAATGTTGTATCAAGAGCACGGTTGAACTTTTTCTTGTCTCTGCCTCAATCAGGTCTAGGTACTCATCATCTTCCATTTAAGTCTTATTCTCTCTGAATGCACTTAAACATCACACTTATCTTGGGATTAAAGACAGAATACTTTTATTGGTTTCTTTTAAAAAAACAATTTAGAATTGTTTTATTATTTATATAATTCTTGTCTTTAGTCGTTCATTTTACAATAAATTTAACATTGCCAATTTAATATTAAATATCAAGGCAATCAGGTTACAATAATTGATTTTACATATCACTATTCATAGTCAATGCTCAATATTTTACTTTAGACTCGGGTACGAAATATTCAATTAAAGATCCCAAGATTACAAAACCTTGAGTATGATTTAATGCCCCACGCATAGCTTTGTTAATAAACCCTATAGGTTATAAACCACCATTAGAAATCCCATAAACGACAGTGTTAATGTATTTATGCATAACTACTGATTCAGTGATTCAAATACCACAAAAGTTCAGTTCCCCAGCAATGTAGAAATCAAAGAAAAAGCACATGTCAAATTGCTTGTTTACGTTTCACAGGAATA
>JAVCKX010007961.1:0-15213 GCA_034780695.1 Lepetodrilus gordensis | reverse complement strand
ATATAATGATAATGCCACATCTATGTTTTAATGTATGTTATATTATTGTTTTATTAAAAATTAAATAATAATTTAGAAATACGTAGTACATAGTCATCATATACAAATAATACCACTATTTATGCTGCCTTCGACTAAATACTTACGTTCATGTTGGCATTAACAGAACTACACATTTTAGAACGGTATAAAGTATTTGTATTTTCTGTTTTTAGTTTGTATGGATTATCTGAATGTATTTAGTTTTTATGGATTAGCTGCCTGATGAAGTCTGCATAGTTGCTCACGAAACGTCGTAGTTTATCTTATAGTTAGTTATATGTACATAGACATTTAATTTATATTTATCCTGAATGTATTTTGTAACGTAAATACCACAGACTAAAGTAGGCGCAAACAGACTAAAGTGTTGTGGTTTGACCTCGGTGTTTATGTCGGAGTATTCTTAGTCACGCTATAGGAAGGTCTTCAGTCTTGATTACTAATGCCAACGAGAAGTAACAGATTGTCCAACTACACGCAGAGCCAGTTCCGTAACTCCTTCACTAGAATCATCATACTTTCTATTAATAAAATGCATCTCAACAAGATTTACAGGTGATAATCATGTTAGTAAAATTTGAACAAACTATATTACAAATCTCGTCTTTTAAAACAGTAATCATAGTAAATTGAATAACATTGAGAATAGTTGCACCGATCTCAAAATCTGTCATCATCGATTTCGTTGAAAGTTTAAAGAACTATCCTTTCCTTTCCTTTCCTCTCTCAAATTATAATCTAGCACTAAGCTTGATTAGCTTGCTAAGACTCTAGTTCTTTTTAGCTTCCAATTTTCCAAGAAGAAAGCAAGATGGAAGCTGCGCGCATGCGGCTCAAATTGCATGAACACCCTACTACTAAGAGATATATCACATCCGACCGCGGCAGACAGACAGGTTGAAGTTTTAATGTCGTCCTGGGTCCAGCAACTGCTCCATGATAATCACACCAACAAATTACGACCGTCATTTCCCCCTAGAAATCGATATCAAGGCAAGCCACGACGCAACCGACAAATCGGGAAGTAGACTCGTTTTTGAATCTGGTGTCTTCTGGCCAGCTTCACGAATACAAAGAATGACGTTATCGCAAGACCAACGTCATCGTTGCTTTAATTCGCCCTGTCCATGGCATTCAAATTCTACTTTCGGTTTCACAATGAAATGGTTTATCAACGATGGGTCGTTAAACAAACGGCCAATTCCAAAGCGTGGCAGTATACGCATGCAAGTGTTTGAGATATAATGTTGTAAGGTTATTTTCACTTCTACCAGGCTGTCTAGCTGTTCTATCGATTTTAAAATGGAAATGCGTCTATTGTATTCATATATTTTGACTTTATACTACTTCCTTTAAAAAGTCTGTGGAGTATGATTCAGAGAAGGTCTTAGTGGTGCCGTGCATAGCTGGCGCCTTGTCTTAGATAATTTTCATTTTACCGACCTTGTCACAATGAGAGCAATTTCCAAGGGATTAACTTGTCCTGGTGACTTGCCCTCATCATAAACAAGCTGCACGTAAAGGAGAGGATCGACTCTAGAGAATTAATGAGAAACAGCAATAACGATAAAAATGCAAAAACTATAAAAGTCACGGCAGGATGGCTTTACAATGTTATGCAGAAATCTTCTTTTGACCTTTTGTTTTATTGGCAGTGATATTCGGAACAGGAACACGTGGGCAATGAATGCACCGACATGACCCTTGAATTACCAGGCTATGGAATCTTTGAATTGCGTTAAACAAAGTGAATCTAATCTCTGGGATAGCCTGTGGTATTGATGAAAGGGAAGTGATGCATGAAGTATCTCTGAGAAGAAGCAAACCATTTCGGCATTATGATGGAATATGCCATGCAAAATTCATAGCGTTAATTTCCGCTCCTAACTAGTGTTGGCAAATTGAATTTTGCTTTCGGCACCTTATGCTTAATTAACATGGGGTACTGACCGACGGATGGAGGGTGATGTTCCGTTCGTTTTTGCTTCATTCTGATGCTACACTTCCCGTAGGAATGAAGGACACACAGGTGTGGTATTTATCCCTTCAATAACGTGTCATGGAACATATTACTACGTTAACATGATGCAGCGGTATAATGCCGAATGTGATCGTTGGTTTGAGAGTTATATATGCATATGCGATATTGCAGTTTGTGTATGCCTGCGAGGCGTCATCATTGAAACACCAGCATTAACCTCCATATATGTTACGGAATATAAGTGTAGTCATAATGACCTATGTTTCGAGGATGGCTCCGCGTATGGTGCCATGATTATGCATCCAAGCGTGTAAAGTTGTACGCCTGCGCACGTATCTTGGGGAGTACATACATTTAAATTCATATACGTAAAGGCAATACTTATGTAAATTTACCAATTTCTGACCTGTTTTAGACACAAGGGTCCCATTCCACAGAACGATCACATCGATACCGGAGTCATAACTCTTATATGTTTATAATAACGTTACGGCTCTCGTAGAGCACAGCTGCTTGCCACTGGATGGTAGATCGAATCTATCAATGTTTTAAAAAAGATTAAAAATATATACCTTTCTATATTAAATAATATTACTTAACCTAATAGCATGATAACACAATACGTAAAATAGTAAAAGTAACAATACAAATAATATATCGATGTTTTTACAGTTGTCTTCTATACCATATATCCAGTGGCAAGCGTCTGTGCGTAGAGTTACGAGTTTTCGGTGGAACGGGGGCCTTGACGTTAAAACTAATTATGACATACTCTTACTCAAGTCAGACACTTTAATTCGACCTCAAACATTGGACGAAAGGCTTTATACAGCTGTATATGCTTCTACATTTTCCCTTATGAGAGTACACATGGGGCTGGCTAGAACAGATGTACTCCAAATATACCATTCAGCACTTTTCCATATAGCCAGTGTAAATAGATGTCAGTATTATATTATAGACAACATATGGTTATCAAACCTATCACAGTCAGCTTGTGTGGCTATGACTCCAAGACATATACAAACACATAACAAGCCAATTTAACAGATTAAATCTGGAACAGTTCCACAGCATGTACCATCTTCTTACGGTAACTCATGGACATGATACAGAACATCTCACTATGCATTGCATCCGCTGGAAAATCTTTTTCATCTTCAAAAACAATATTAAAACATATTATTAAATTACCCCCTCCCCTCTGTTTTTCGTGTGTGGGCAGGCGACCATGACGTCGAAACAACGTCTGAAACTGACGTCGATACAACGTCGGTATTCCGAAGCCGAACAGATGTTTCGACATCAGTTTTTCGACGTCGGAAAGACGTTATCAGCACACTGTACGAACAAACTGACGTCGCATTCCGTCGTCAGTTTCAACGTTATTGCCGCGTGTTTTTAACTACCTGGGTTGTCGCAAGTCATAGACTGCCCTCCGCACGTGTAGACTATCCATCGTCTCAGCATAGATTATAATCTATGGTCTCAGCTAGTGAAAGTAAATTGTTTAAAGGTTAATTAGAGCATAACCCACGAGATACGAGTGATTACGGACAATATTTCCCGAGTGAAATTAATGTCCACATTTCTGAGCTTTAGCGGGAACTTTTAACATTAATTCCACGAGGGACATATTTTCCGTAATCACTCGTATCGAGTATAGGTTATTCTAATTATTCAATACAATCATTTTAATATGAAAAACCATTGAAAACTTGCGACAAAATGCTTCATTAAGAGTGCGTGCCCAATCAGCTGTTGCGTATTCTTCTGCGCGTCACATCTATGTTGCTTACTTCTTATTGCACGTAGGCCTATATTCCGACGGGAAAACATATATCCTTTGAGTATATGTCATTAAGAAGATAATACGTGATGTCAATGGTATGCGATAAAAACATATAGGCCTACGTAACTACTGCATCACACAATGAGTTTGCGTTAAGGAACTAGGGTGAAAGTAGTTCTGCTTACGGTAGACAGGCAGGCAGGCAGAACTACAACTTCTCCGACTCAACGTATTATTGAAAATGACAAATGAAAGGTTTTAATATCACATGTCAAAGTGTCAGTGTGTTGATAGCATGTTAAAGTGCTGCTTGCATATATCTTAGAAAATTTAACTCTGTGATTACTATCTTGCCACCCAAGTTGTTCTATTAGATGTAAGAATTAATAGCATTTGTACCGATTGACACTGCAGACAACTAGATATGTTGTTTTGTTTTTGTATGTTTGTGACTAATGTGTAAAAACAGATCTCGTGTGTGATTGAACGTAAATATCCAATTTTATTATTAAATTCTGTACAAAACAAACTATTTTTGTTTGTATTGTGTATGTATATGTATATACAGTATATATACATATATATATAAGGTCATATTCTGGTCGTACCCCACAGGTTGATCCGCTTGAGTCGTCGTGTGTTAATATGGAACGTAGACAACAGTTTATTAAGTGATAACTATTTACATTCAATTTTGTGTATAACATAATATTTTTGTATTTTGTTTGTGTAAGAATAGGCATCGTGTGTGATGGAACGCAAACAACAGTTTAGTTTATTGTGTCATATAACTATTTATAATTCAATTTCGTAGTGGTAATAAAAGCAGTATTTGGATTCTATTATGCCCCAAAGGTTGATTATAAAATGCCTCACATAGATTGTGTAAATGCCAGTAATTCTATATTCTACAATATTAGTGTGTACATGTCGTTGTTAATTGTATAATGTCATTTCTCGACATTCTGAAGAGCTTAGACACATCATTAATGCGCCAAGCACATACGGAAATATGTAATTCGTGCTTTCAATGAACATGAGAACTGGTACACATATAAAGTGAAATGTACTCCCGTCGTTGGTGATAGGTCACATACATCCTCGAAACTCAGACCATTATGCCTTTCCATATATGCACTGCTATATATAATATGCGTATAGACATATACATGTATCACCAAATATAGGAATATCGTACCTTCGTATTCTCTTAGATTTATTTCAATCCGAATGCGAATATTCTTATTATTCTTATAATGACTTCGAATGTTCATGGTGAATCATTTTTCATTTTTTTTTATCCTATCTCTTGAAAATTCTTTGCATTAAGAAATACCCCCATCTTTGGCTGTCAATTACACACTTGTTCACATCACATATGATGCAAGGAGGTCGTAACGAAGCTTATTCTGTGCCTGGAACAGGTCACGTCATTGAATATAGTTCTATCAGTATCATTATACATGTACTACAATTGTCTCGTTACATATTACAAATGCCCATGTATTGTACACACGCATGACAACTCTCTCTCTCTCCCTCTCCCTCTCTCTTCCCCTCTCTTTCTCTCTCCCCCTCTCTCTCTCCCTCTCTCTCTCTCTCCCTCTCTTTCTCCCCCTCTTTTTTTGGCAATCGTTAGCAGAAAATATAGAACCGTTAAGGAATCGTCGCGATTGTCTGGATGAATATCCGTCTTTTTCTTGAAAAAATTCGAATGCCTTGTTTCACCATCTGAAAAGAATTCCATCCATCAAAATCTTTCTCAGACTAAAATGATTCTTCAGATGTTCACGATATGACACTGAAGCATCGGTTTGGGGCGCTAAATTGTCACCCGAAAAATAGGATTCGGAGTGAAATATGTTTTATAGTTGAGAAATCATTAGATATATCATCATGTATAACAGTAATGCTCACCATTGCCTTAACCGCATCAATACAGTCGCCATGGATAATAATGACGAGGTTAACCAGAGCTGGTGCAGTGGCATGCAGATAAAACAAAAAGGTGTTGGGATATCGTGTGGATAATGTAAAATATGACAAAGACCTTCCTTCGTCTTGGGTTCCAGAATTCGTTTCTATTCAGATGATGAGAAGACACTGAAGAACAAGTTAAAACCTGGAGCACATGCATCTTATCGTCAACTATGCTATGAGATAAATACTGTATATATAGTAGGAATGTTTCCATAGATATACAGTTTCAGAAAAATGCGTTAAAATACTTACTGACGATGCATATGCAAGTAAATTATATTCTGGAAATACATGATCAATAACTCAAGTAACAAAGAAGGATTTGCACACATATATTATAGCATTTCAAAATATAATTCGTTAGTGGAGGGATAATACGATCAAACGATAACGCTAGGTATTGTAAAAACGATGAGCAAATTATTAACTACCAAATACTCATGTAATTATATTTTTTTTCCCTTTTACACATACAACTAGAATAAAACAGTTGAAAGTACACATAGGCCTTTAAGACATTGATGCTATTCTCTACACCTTCAGTAAGTCTAATACATCTACATTATATGTTCGAATCATTATAATGTTAGTGCTTACCAACATAATTATAAGTCCTGTCGACCGTACGTTAATTGAATCTTTCCATACACTGAATGTTTGGACGGATGGCTGCTTTGATGAATTCATATAATTTCGTACGCCTAATTAATTGACTGCAGACAGAAAATGTGCTAACTGCTATAATTGATAGCCTAGGACCAAACATGTGCCCCTAATACTCCTCCAAGCGGAAATTATGACACATGACTTCTCCTTTCAAAAGCCGGTCATATGACACATAATTCCTCATTTTTCACTTATTAATTGTAGGCGAGTCGCTTCTCAAAGGATCACAGCTGACCTCTAAGAGTTGACCTCTAAGACTTGACCTCTAAGAGTAGACCTCTAAGAGTAGACCTCTACATAAGGATAGTTCATTTCAACAGATATAAATAATCCATATTTACAATTCCATTTACCATAACAAAATTTCAAAGACATAAATATGTACACATATTCCTTTGGGACTTTTACTCCATAATTATGGAAATATCTATATTGAAAGCATTGAATATGATACTTAATTAACGAGCTGCCGCTAGTATTGGAACTGTGCTCAATAACGTTACCTAAATGGTAAATTTTACAGTTGATGCATGCTGTATAGATTTCACCTATGGATAATTGATGCACACATAACATAATACCACTATTTATATAATTCAGTATTATTATGAATGTTATGAAACAAACACTATCCTAGTATCATGACATACAAATAAGGTATTGACATATTAGTATCCGTGTCGCACTTTGCCTTCTCCATACATATAGTTGGTCAATTTTTATATATTTTAATTCACTTTCATTGTAACTGCATAGTGCATACTAATTTAGTGAGGTAGTATTCCATAGCGTAGGTTAGTACCAGCGCTTTGAGATAGTCAATAGCTGATGATCAGTCTCCCTGGAATATTGTAATCACTACCTGTGCAGGAATTCTCACCACAGTATAACCGCCCGATCGCGATACATTACTTTAAACCAAATATTGTACCTCAAGAGGATTCATTGACGTCAAAGAAGTCTGATATATGACTTAAAGACACTCCTGGTAAGTCAAGCAGGAGGAAGCTGGTTAAGTATTGTAAAGAAAACCGGTGTTGCAATGGGCTATCTGTCGATGACAATGTACGATTAAGTACCAGCCGAGCATATATATGACGCAAGTTCGCGCCAGGCATCTCAAAGAAGCTAGCTTAAGATTGGAAAAGGGCAAACCAACTTTACACGTCAAGCCAAATTTTTATCACCACTTCCACAATATCGATTGCCATCGCTTTCAATATGTTCGACATTCTTGAGTTTCCCACACATCTCTCTTTCTGAAAGTGTTATCGTTAATATAATTTAATTGAACCCAATGGTGCTAATTTTCCTTTCTCGCGGATGTAGTCGCATATGTATGTGGAGACATATTTGCGTTTGATCGACGTCAGCTGTTTAAACCGTAGCCGCTTGTGCGGCGTTGTCTGCATCAGACGCTGCAGATGGCTATACTTCATCGCTAGACCGATGGACATCGATCCGTTCGCATGTCAGGCCATTCTACTCGACCAGACATTGTCGTCGATTTCTTGACATCGATGCCGGGGTTAGTGGGCTATCTGTACTTCATACTTTGAGATGCGAGAATGTATTGATACATACACAACAAGATAATGGAAATACAATCATTAACGTCATACAAGATACACGACATAGCATTTACATACATATCTGATGTATCAGCATTTTTTTTTAAAGCTATCGGAAAGAGAGTTATTTTCACTCTTAAACCTGATAACAATCGAACATTTCGTTTTGAAGATACTGTGTTATGTATTATAGTGAGTATTATCATTTTGTTTTTATAGTTCCGGAACTGCTTTACATATAACTTAAAACTTAAATCAATGGGCGGTTTTGTATTATATAATTCGATGCTTATTTTATGATAAATATGCTGGTATGTTTAGCGTATACCTGATAATGTCATAATCATATCACTAATACATGCATATTCATATACTTGAAATATCCATTGAAGTTATCTGTTATCTGTTATATAATGAATCTTCTTTAACATTCCACACTTCTATTTCACTTTGAACATTCGATTCATGTCACTACCTGACGTGCAACCTGGGAAAACGTAGAACGAGAATACCATCAAACATGTGGCCAATCTACATCTTCCCACATTTTCCTAATTTAAAGTTCTATTTGTGGACGAGCATGCCTCGAAACATTTTCGTTCAATCTTCCTGCAGAAAGCATGGTTCTGGAAAATCGATCCGTGGGGACAGGAATACATTAAAGTTTTGTTAAATGATCTATGACCTTTACAGAGACTGATATCAACTGTATTAATCAATGAGGAACAAGATACGCTAGCTCTCTTAAACCATTCTTTCCAAACCTACGCAATATGTTGAGTCTAGAATGATAGGTTCACACCATGTTTAAACACGGTTGTGGTGTATGGACAAAAAGCACGGTTTTGTGAGGTTCCAGATTTTAACCTAGTTTTCATAGAATTAACTAAATATTTTTAATCATTCAACTTTGAAATATTACATTCCAACGTGTAATTTAGAATGGTGAATACGCCATGCACACTTTCAGCAATTCTGACATTCACGAAACCACATGATGGTAATCAATATGTGCTGATCATACTGATTACATCCAAAGGAAACAAAACTTATTTTTAATAGAACCGAAAATTAAGAAAAATGTTTGAACTCGTTGAAACCGACCACATATTGGCTCGGAATCGTCTCCGTCTAATTACAAAGCAATCTCCAAAGTTGAGAAGATGAGCCTTTCCTTGATGGTGCCCGATCACGTGGGTGCAGAAGCTCTGCCGCCGCATACAGCAACGAGACCCTAGAGTTCTCACTGCAGAGTCTTCTTGTGGTTCATGTCTCGACGGCCATTGGCATTGCCACCATCTCCCGGAGTGCGTTCAATGACACAAGCGCTTGCACACGGCTCACAAGATGCTTACACAACTAGCCACTGTCTCAAGATTCGTATGAACCGTTTAACCAGTTTAACTACGCGGCTTACTCAGCACTGTGCTGATTGAACGCACCCCTGGGTGATCTCAGCACTGGGTGTCTCTGAATTCTGTTTCCTCGGGCTTTAAATGCAAATTAGTATGAATAGTTGGACTAGTATTAATGGTGGTTCAATGTCAACAAAAGAAAACACATATAAAATAAAATAAAATAAAATATACTAATTGTTGAATTGTACAGCGTGGTACTGAGATAAATCGTTAACATCACAATGTCGGCTGCTCTACTTCAAGTTTTCAAGAATGTAGTCACCATGTGGATTTTGCCTTTGAGCAGGCATTTTCTGGATAGTGGCGCTGTATGAATCATGTAACTTTAACCTAACTTACCTTAGATTTAGAAAGGTATACAAGTTCAACAAGGCCATATGGTCATTTATAAAGTAATTAATTATTAGTGTCAATTTGGTAAAGATTCTTGGCTTTTCGCAAACAATGAGATATAATATAACAAATGTAATCCCCTCTCTGCGCCTATAATGTGTTTCAACGAAAACTATGTTCTTAAGAGGGAATTAATGCTTAGCGAAAACAGATTCATAGCTGACCATTGGTTGGGCATCTGCGTTACTCTGGCGACTATTTAATATAGCATTTATCAATCTTGGGGCTGGACATGGTATGAATAAGCTCTTTGTCGGCCATCATACATGGTAGTGAAGCACGTATACAGAGGCAGTGCTGACAGACACAGTCTCAACGTCGCCACAGATCGCTTATTAAAATACACCTTGACCTAGTGGACGCGTTCTTCCGTTATTATAATTGAGTAGTTTGACCGTGATTTCATACGTTCCTTTGTGCTCGTATCATATACTAATATAGTTTCAGGGTATGTTCACCCTAAATTACAGATTTAAATACTTTACTATATAATGTATACCCTATACAGATTTAAATATAGTTTATGATTGTATACTTTCATGACCATGGTTTGCATGTGGTGGCCTATAAGTATAGGTCCCTACTCGAGATCAGTCTAAAACGATGAACGTTTTTATTATTACTGCTATGCCATCAACAATAGATGTAGACAATGGAATGGGAAGTTTCCTGTATTGAACGGAAGTCATATAGTCATGATCGCTATAAGAATTCGCGGATGTTATTATTGACATATTCAACATTTCAATTACAATGTCTGACTTGTGCCACAAGTTGTGGTAACAGATATAGTTTAACATTTGGCCTCAAAGTACCTGGGTGGTATACAGGGTGGGGTATGAACGGAGATGGGGGTGTGATTGGAGAGACGCGTTCATAACATCCGGGTCTAGCTGACCAATCCAAATCCAACGTGAATGCATCAAATCTGGAGACGGGACACACATTTAATTAAATCTTGTATTGAACAATGGAAACAATATTTGCAATTGAATAATATTAAATTTGTATTCTATTGTATTGTGCTGTGAAATATTTGAAAGTGTGACGAATAGATTACCTATTTATTTCTCCATTATTGGAAGCATAAGTATACTTTTAGAATTCCCCAGAATCCGATGATAGCAAATACAATAGGAATACTTAATCCATCAGTACCAGCGAAAGTATCTTGAAAGCGGCTCTAAACTCTAATTTAAAAATAGAAAAGAAAAGAATGACATTTAGTGTAATATTCACATTCTATCAACGTTTGCCATTTGCCAATATTCGAGTTAATAATGTTTATCAACTGTAATTGTCTGTATTGTAATTTGAGAACATCAAGAAACACATTAGTTGCTTCAATTATGTCTTTAATCTTCGATGAAGCGTCTGCAGATGATAATTGTAGCAAAACTCTTAAATCTAGATATCTAACCTTCATTCCAAGATTACTTAAATGATTATTATATTCTTAATGTGTGTGTACTGCACTACCTTTTCTGAACTTAATTTCTTATGTGAAATTTATTTAATAAAATGTGACCTTTATTTAAAAAGAAACCAAAGATGTTAGAGAAAAGAAAAGTCAGCATTTCTGAACGCAATACAAGATAACGGAATGAGTAAGTGGCAGTACCTGCAAGCGTAAGCTCAATAATGCTGAACAAAAATAACCAGGTGATGCTAGGTATATTGAAACTACACGCCAGAAGTCATGGTCTTATTACTATAAAACTATACTGCTAATTGCTCTGGCGAACATAATGGATGTAGTTTATAAGTGAAATATGACACCAAATATATGTGGATTGAAAGGCCAATGTGTCATGTTTATATGTGCATTGGTGTACTATTTTTGGACTATCCATAATTTCACAGGGTGAAAGTACATACTAGTATATAGTTTTAAAATAAATTACATTGATTGGTATTATATTTATAATGAAAGGAGCCGCTGAAATTAGTTATCCTCTTGTTCTCCAGTTATCCAACCTGGCTTACATAGTGGCCTGTTATCGAAATGTTCTTACGAACTTCTTACCCTAAGAACAGTTCGTAACCTTTCTTATTTTGATTTCAACGTAATTTATTGTCACAATTTCAATAGGATTAGACAAAAGCAAAACGCTTAGGCCTACATAAGTCCTGTCCTAAGAACGAATCTTATAGTATGGCTATGAACTGTTTTTAGGCCAAGAAGTTCGTAAGAACGTTTAGAGAATAGGCCCTCTGTTCTATAAGGTAATATGTTAAATAGGAGTACTAGTATTTGGGTGAGAACAATTCAGGTTTGGCACAGATTACCACTATGTTATACGCTTTGAGAAAACAATTACATTTATTTTCAATACTTTACGGCCTGTTCGATGGATTGTATCATGTACATGGCTCGTGAAAATTCGTCGCAAATGGGTGAAATATTCTCGCAGCGACGTTAAACTACATAATCACTCACGGTCGTGAAAATACTAGCAAATATCGTGTCGTACATGTATTATCATACAGCCTGCGTACGCTTGCACTCCGCTATATCGTGATCCCGGAAGTGGAAATACGGCGAGAATGTATTCATGTACTCATATTAATCATATTCAGCGTTGACGTCATGACCGGCTGTCGGTGGTCAAGGTATATTTCATATTAATGATGTATTTATTATCTCTGCAATGTACATAGCAATCGAAACATACTGAATGATAAGTAAACATGTAGATGAATATAAAGAACTGCATACAAAATAATACTAAGAATATATCATGATTGATTATTCCCATGCAAGCATAGTATTGTTAAATTCAGAACAGACTGCGGACAACACGTTGTTGTTGTTTTCTCCAATCTGAAACCATGCTATACGTTCGTGTCATTCCACGGTTGGTCACGATAACTATATTATGTGAGATGTAATGGTCTGCGTCACACATTTTCCTCATTCAAATACTCCTATTCAAAATATCTCCCTAGGTCAGTTAAACAAGTCTAGATTCCTAGATAGTAAAGCATTTTAACGACTCCTTTCATGTATAATGACGATACCAATCAATATACATTTTAGTTAAATTAATGACTTTTACATTCTGAGACATATGAAACTATGAAATGGAACTTCACTTCACTTCCAGAAATAGTTCAACGCTCAGACAGTACATACAACAATTCGAACTTTTTATTCATTCAAACGTTCCAATAATTTGTCATTCCAATAATTTGTCGTCGCAAATGTGTGAACGAATTCAAAGATTCCTGCTGCGACGTTAAACTCCATATTCACTCACTCACTCCAATGATTTGAGATTAACGTAATTCTCAGTTGCAGACATTAGTTTGGAATTTACACTTAGATGTTTGGAGTTCGAATCCCGTTTTCTTGTGATGCTATGTCTTGCCAGAAGTTAGGAAATGTCTTCATAAATATATTTCTTTTAAATATGGGTATTTATATACGTTAAACTATATCATGCCTTAAATAAGCACAACGTTTCAGACAGCACATTATTATTTTATCAAATACAGGGGAACATTGGATACAATAATCTCCATCACACATAAACCAAGACCATCAACCGTAACGTAAGATGTATGTTTCTCGTATTGGCTATTTCCCACACAAAAAAGCAGAGAGCCGTAAGTTCACTGTAATACTGTGGAATACGATGACCATGTCAACTCACACACTCGCTTATTATTAATTGGTTACTAGTATAATTATTGATAGCGCCATCACGCACGGCGCCACTAATATGCACGTGTATCCGCCGTAAAGCCGCCAGCCATTGAGAATACAAGAAAACAGCACATCTCTCTAAGTTGTAAACATGCCTATATTAATCATCGCGACAACCTACAGTCTGAAATTGATTGAAATAAATACCAGTTACTATAGAACAGTCACGATTATTGGACCTCTATGAAATTAATCATGCCTAGGGATATATATTATATTATATCGATAATTTCTTTCCGCAGGAAACGTGGAAAATCGAGTCATAAAACGAGTTCATTTCCCAGTTAGATCTGGTTCTTGTTGTTTGAAGTCTAACTTGAATCGATGGCCTATATTGCAAATCGGCTAGACTGGAGTTGTGTCCCTTGATGAATGGCGGTCGTAAAACGTAGAGCGTAACCTTTGGACGTGGTCAGCGAATTAATCATGGCCAGCGATAGATACGCTAGTCAAAGGTATAACGATTTTCTGGATGTTTATTCATGTCCAAGACTGGCAAGAGATAACGAACATTTCAGAAAACTGTATATAGATCATTTGTTTAAGTCTCACAGTCGTCAAATTAACTGGACACCATTTCGTAAAGCTCTCGTATCAACTAAGAGAGCATATTGCTCTCGTATCTATATATCTCTTGCTGATCATTAGACATGTGGATACGAGTGCTTATGAATGTCCATGGTATCATTTCTCGAAGCTCTCATATCTACTACGAGACCGTTAGCGCTCTCGTAGCGATCGCTTATACATAGCGACAAGGGTATAATTTAAACACGCTCTCTTATCCACTAATAGACAACAATAGCGCTCTCTTTGCAATGTATTAGCTGTCGGGAAAGAGAACGTTATGATCTCTTATAGGTGGATAAGAGAGTTTCGTGAAAAGATGTCCTGGCAATTACGAGAGCTCTGGTCTCATAGTGGATTAGAGAGCTTCGTGAATGTACTCGCCCAGGGCTCTCCTGTACGAAACTCTAAGGTTACCCATAGCCGCTTACACCATTGCTAACGTTGGATGTGATGTTATGTTTACCTTATAATTATTAATTATTAATTTAATTACGCCCTTTCATACAGAATGGTCCAGTTCTTTGCATTGCTTCCATTATACTAAGGGATCTTCGGAGTGTTAGTCTGGTAGTTCATAGACATAACTGGTATTCTTGTTTTATGCACATTTATCATTAGAAATTCTAGCCTATTCGTATGAATTATCAGAACATGAGATTGGTATGCGTCTATAGTCCACATTACGCAGAATGAATAGATTACATTATAAGATATACCACAGACACCCGACCCTGCCTACATTACTTCCAAGCTGTCTTCAGATGATATACTATCTTTCAGGTACAGGTATCCACGCGTACCGCTGATAATTGATGGGTTTATATTATGACTAGGATATACAGTAAAGTATACAAATATCAATTAATTTTCAAAGCAAATGTCGTTGAAATATCGGTGAAGTACCACATGTGGGCTATCATATTTAGTTGTCCTGATTTTGCGGTATACAGAGGATTTTCGGGGGATTGTGGATGAAATGTCAGTGTATACTAGGTAGGTTTCTACGTTGTAAAAACATTTGCGATCGTATATTATTCCTCACACACACACACACGCACACACACACACACACACGCACACACACATACAAA
>JAVCKX010007850.1:0-15213 GCA_034780695.1 Lepetodrilus gordensis | reverse complement strand
CCCCCCCCCCCCCCCCCCCCCCCCCCCCCCCCCGGTCAGTGACGTCGGACGCGGAGCTGTGGAACGCTGGCAAGATGAGAGCTGGCACACGCGCGGGCTGGTCACCGTGTGCACCTGCCGAATAACTCCATCCCCTGCTCGTCTTAAATCAGACAAATCATAGGCATACCTCCGGCCGTACCTGCCTTTGTAACGGACGGCCCGCTAACGTCTGGGTATCCGCAGTGCGCTGGGGCAGGATTTACGTCTACGTGCACAGGGCGCACGAGAATACGTGTAGACACTGCGCACCAGGCTCCGCTTTTAACCAGCGGTGCATTCCACTCGAGAATGACAAAATTACTCCTTTCCCCCCACCCCGCTCTTCTCAACTACTGAAGCCGCACACTCGTGGACAAACTGAGATAACAATTCATATACTCCGTGCAATAATGTCCGACTAAATCCTCCCTCATTAGGACAGTGAGTGGAATAAGTGTGGCCAACTAGCTAGTCTCAAAGATGACGGGAAGCGGCGTTTAACCTGCCTGCTTCAATTTGACGCCGAGTTTCCATCTCGATCGATATTCCTCCCCTGTAAACCAGGGCACAGTTTACACTTGGTCAAACCGAGGCGTATAGGTTATTAGAGATAGTGGATGCCACGAGATTGTTGTCATATTTCAATAGCTAATGATAATAAGGCTATGCGGAACTTGGTACAAGGCTATCATGTTGTAGTGCTGAAGATTTCTTTTAAGTATAAGTACAACAGCTTTCAAAGCCATGTCATACAATATGACAGGGGAGGATTGCATTAAAGAGAAATCGAACAATAAATGTGTATCAAAACGTTCTATTCATTCCGAGACATGAGACCAAACCTCTTCGTACAAACACACGATTCTCCAAACACAGGAAGAGAAGAACTACGTAAGCGTAACAAATGGTATTCCTACGTGAAATTATCACAATATACATATAATGAGTTGTACTGAGACTTTTATCCAGGGTGAGGTTTATAGTGCATTGCCACAGAAATGGATACTGCATTATATTCTTCTTCGTCGCTTTAAAAAAAAAACAAGACTTCACAATACCAGGCTTCAGGCATTCTTCAATAAGATTGTAGCAAATATTCATTATACATTCGCCGGTCTAGAAATCATTACAAGATGAAAATAACGGTAGTTTTAATAATGGACATCAAAGGCAACAACGGCGGCTGTATTGGTATACCTTAAGAACGTCATCGCCGCCAATACCTCCTAACAAGCTGCAAATAGCTTCAGTCGCGTACAAGCAGGCACATATTTGTATCGCGACAACAACGGAAGCTCTCACCTGAAGAATAAGTCATTAGCGCTGACACCAGCCAGAGAACTTCCACAAGCTACACAGGTAGATTTAACACAACGTTCTATATCGATTTGCGGAATCTTGCTATCTTTACTTTGAAAAGTGCTACCGTGAAATATGATCTCAATACTCCTTTTCCGCGTTAACGAGCAAATTCAACAACCATTAACAGAGAAGGAATCACTTTGAAGAACACACGGATGAATGCAATAAGGCATCATCACGAAGAAGCATGGTAGAACTGGGTCACGTCAATACACACTGTCACACAGACTCAGTGCAGATAGTTGCTAAACATCTCTGGATAAGCACCGTAGTAAACAATGGCATAAACATGAAACTGCATCAACTATGTTTTAAAGACCCGCATAAATTTCCAGAAATGCATAAATAATTCATAATGATTCAGATTTTAAATGCAATTAACTTAATCGTTAACATAAAAAATCTCCATGGAAAGCTTTTAATTTCTGTAGATAAACACAAACAGATATGATAGCTGATTCATAAATGACAAGTACTGAAATGAACTTAATGCAAGAATAAAGTAGAGAGAAGTCAAATTACCCGTATGAAGTGGAATATATCCTATGGAATTAGCTGGTCGTATCCTGACACGGGATAGCGCTCCTCCGTAGAATGGCGACCTAGCTTGCCAGCACACAATTCCAATGGTACTGTTCTACAAAACCTATCGTTTTTCACCTTCATTTGTTAGCAATGACTGACCGGTTCTGTGGTCGCGGCTATTACTGAGGTTCTTGCAGTGCTAGGCCCTGCCTACAAGCAGACATCGAGGTGACACTGTGACGTCACAGGCTTACGGCAGCGCGTGACGTCACACCCTTTAATTGTTCGTCTCGTGCGAACGTGACGTCGACGTGCGTCATCCGCCAGTGTCCACGAAGCCCAAGGATTCCCCTACACAGGGAATCAATACTTAGCTAGTGGCAAATATCGATCGACCTAGCTACAGTGCAGTAGCAGCAGCTTCTCCTGGGTTGGCGCTACCTCGCTATAGTACTGTGTATATGTCAGTCAACAGCAAAACTCTGCCACTTCTATCATTAAAACTCTCCTTGCTAATTTGAGGAACCTTCAGAGTAATTTGGTGCACATATGGCTTGCTTCCTGCAAGCATATTAAGAAAGACAGAACTTATATGTCCTTCTTCTTTTACGTTCATTAAAATCCTTCTAATGAATACCTGCTATCGAACTTATTGAAAGGCCATGTCCGCTTTAGCCAAGACCTGATAATAAAGCTGGCAACTGGAGCGGAATTGCATATATTATATATATGAACTTCACAGACAACCATGAAATTAAGAAACAGGAACTGATTGGTAAATGTTCCAAAAGCAAAAACTAAAATAGCATGTTTCTTATTCATTTTCGATTTATATTGTTCAGAAGAGGAGGAATGTATGTAATTGGACGCAGTGATTGTTATCTTGCGGCAAGAAAAAACAATCTCCGCTCTGTGACAAATTCAACTGTTGCCGCTGCCTCAAGCTTTTGTCCACGCTCCATGCAGGGCCAAAGCGCATGTTCTTGTTTGTGCAATTGAAATAAATATTTGCTTTGACAGACGTAACAAGATGGTATTTTTGAAGCCGAAAATCCAGCTGGCCATCGAGTATGGGGTATTTTGTAAGGACCACTTGAATCAACACCCACTGCCAGGAAACAACGCTCTTGCACAGTGTGGAGTTACCAATACACGAATCCAACGAGATTCCTTTCATTGTCTGTGAGATTGGCGCTCTGCAATCCGACCCTAGCTTTTGATATCCCTTAAACCTATTCCCCCGTCTCTGGCACTCTCGTGTACGACTTCGTATCGGTTCTTCTCATGGCAACCCAGAGCGTCTAACATTTCATTCCTATGGACTACAAGTTATTCCCATTGTGCAACTAACGCTTGGTGGGAACATATTTTGTCTCTTCCTGTCGGCCAAATCAGGCACGCTGCCATCTTGCACCAATTTGCTCTTCCGCACGTTAACGTTGCCCATTTCGGCGACACATGATTGACAGGAAGGAATTAATAATATCACGCAAATATATTTCTAACGCTTCACTGTCGACGTGTAGCTTGGGTGTTTTGACGAATGAGTTGCAAAACAAAACTCATTAAGTCCGTTTGAGCACCACACAAACGGGCGTACAGTTATCTTTACGAGGTAAATATCGCTTATTCATGTAATAATGCCTGTCATGATAGCTAGTAGTATTAGACTTCAAAGGCAATAAAGGCTGATTAAATTCAAGGGAAAGACTCGCTACTGGAATCCGCAGACCTCTTCTGCACAAGTCTACAGTCGTTGTGCACGGCTAATGAGATGGAATCTATAAAACTCGCATTGTTAGCCCGTAATATCACATTTCATCCGTCCCAAAAACACAATAATGGTCTGGTCACGTGGCCATTTCTACCTGACGAAGATGAGCAAGCTATTAATTTAGACACTACCTTGGCGGTTATGATTCTGTTTAGGAACATTATTTTTCAAGAGTATATTTTATGTAGATATTAACGTATTATGAGGCGATACGTAAACTTGTAGTACGTCTTATGTAGACGTATTCTCTTGTTTTCCTTTACTTACGTAGATTTATTTATTTCTTTGCTAATAGCTTACTTTGTTTATCTGATTTCGATTGCTCACTTTCTGCAGAAAATATCCAATTAATGCATACTGTAGGTTTAGACAAATCTATATATCATTAGCGAAAGAGGCCGAGAGGTTTTGTGTGTGTTTTAACGGCGGGGTGACCCGTATAATGATCTTCTTTACGCTACATGTCGTGCTAGAACAAATATCCTCATTTAGCAGTAACCATTCCGTTTATCTTGAAGGGAATTCTCACAAGCCATGTTAAATACTACACGATCGGTCTTACATGGGTAACGTTCTACTTGCAGCAAAGTCAATATTTCTCTTCTAGAGTCGTCTTCCCATTTCACGGGGTATCCGTCTCGAGCTCACCACGGGCGGAGGGATACACTGTGTGTGATGGGGTGTCTTGGTCCAATCAGAGCGCAGAGTTCGGACAGATTGAGTGTTTGTGTGTTACTTGTTACAGGTTATCGGCGAAACTTGGCCAATGGCCCCAGGGAACCAGTATCAAATGAATTACATTTGTCTTATCTGAAATGAGATATACAAATCGCACATGCGAATAGAGAGAAGGGTCATAACACTCGAGCTAAGCTCATGTTTCCCCTCGAAGACATCAAGTTTGCAAATCTGAATTGACTCTAGTCTAAGCCCGAAGGCACATGCTTGAGTATTTGTGTTTGTTAAATATCCGACGGGTACTTGAAATCTAGGCTTGGCCACTCTAAACAATCCCTCTTAATAAGATAAACTCGAGCATATAAATACTAATTACAAGGCATGTTTCCAAGACATTAAGCCCACAATAGTTTAGATACAATATCCATTAAGTTTTTACGCTTCACGTTTAAAGAAGCAATTTAGGATTCGGTATGAGAGTCATTAACAAGATAAGATCGATCGAAAAGTTATTTCCAATGCAAACAAACATATGATTTAACGAGTATGCTCAGACAAAAGGGGATTAAATGGCTGCACACAGGTATCGTGTACTTTGGTATGTCTGACAGTAGTTTAGTATACAGTATTGATATAGTCAGTCGAAATTCGATAGCCAAGAAATGCTTCTATGTTTCTCTGCTTGTGTCACTACGGCATTCGTGTAGAACAAAGTAGTCACGTGACCAGTTAAATTATTGAAAATTCATAAAGATGTTTTAAAGATACAAAATACGGAAATCCACACGAGTAATTGTACCAGAAACAGGACTAAACACATTCGAATTGAAATTGTAATATATATTTTATGAATTGTTATTTCGTTGGTGTTTTTTGGAGGATTTGTAATTCTAGTAAATATTAGCGAGTTTTGATTCCAAATGGTTTAGTACATTCTTCACGATTACTAAATAATTTATTTATTTTCTTGAGATGTGGGATTTTTGTGTGTGAGTTATATTGTTACTTGCTTATCGCGATGCACGCTATAACGAAATGTACACGGTTTATTGGCTTTTCTCTGACATGAGAGACCAGCGTTAACAACATCAGTTAACAATACTAGTAGTTAGTTTGCAGTGCAGAAAAATACGAATTTGCCTAAATAAATAGCATCAGGAAGTAAAAGTTTACTCCAGATTAAAATCCAATGAATCACAATTTGACCGGAAAGGAATAGATAGTCTGCACAGGAATAGATAGTCTGCACAGGAACAAGTACTAGTATATATATATTGTTTAAAACTTTATGAAAATAATCAATATTTACATTTGAAATTCTGACGTTATACAAAGAAATAACTTGTCCACTACGCCGCTCCTAAACATAGTGAATACATACACATGTATTTACTACTATTCATTGGCCCCAGGTAGCGGGGTGAGGGTTACTAGACTATGTTTAAGGCAAGTGTTATTACTGTAACTGCTGTGTACACATATAAAGCTATAATAATTTAACATTAATTTTGTTATCGTTACTCATGGTACTTATGCTACTTAATTATGCTACTTATGCCACCTACCAGACGAGAGGTCACCGGAGTAGTTTTCGCTGGTCAGCTTGATGTCGGTCACCTGACAAACCATGTCGAATCCCGATTTGTCAGGTCCCGAGCACGGAGGGCTCCCACTTGCCCGTTTCTCGGAGAGTCTTAGCAGTTTGTTGCCATCTCACGACAAACGACTTAATTCCTGCGTACTCCTTAGGCCTTGGATGTGGATTTTAGAGCAGTTTCGCTACCTGTCAGTACTCGGGCGGTATAGCCAGGTAAAACCTCACCTTACAATAAGGCACTATACAGGTAGATAGCACAAGCCGATCAAAGTCGGCTGAGTTGAAGTTCCTTAAGAGCAGGCTCTGCTACACCCACACGCATTTAGCGTCAGAAAGACGGGAAACCACGACAATGTCATAAATTATGAAACGAAACCATATTTAGATAACAAGACCATTACAGTTTCCTTTGAATATATCAATTTCAATAATATATTAATGCGAGAACAACATGCTCGCTGAGTATAGTCCTATACCGTTTAGATAGTTTGTATGAATAGTATATAATGTGTATCGTAGTATAGATATATTCGATACGTACATAATTAAAATATTCATATAGAATAACCGTTTAAAACTAACGTTATTCTAGCTTTCAGAAGAGATAAACTATTAATAATGCAATGGTTTCAGCTTATAGATTAATATTTCATGCCTGGTAGAACTCGAGAAATTTTCTTAATTGATTTCTGGAGTACTCTCTTATTTTATTATCGATTACATCAAATGCTTATAGAATCTACACACATTATGCTTGTATTGTTGCCGACTCGACAGATGTCTTATATGTGCAACAATATTACGAATATTGAGTGAAATTGCATATTGCTGAGGCGAAGTCGCACAAACATCTGTATACATAGGCAGTTCAGGTAACGTTCAATAATAATTATGTTTAAAATTAACTAGGAACATATCGCTTACTAGTTGTACAATATTTCCTTATTAGGCTCAGCGTTTGTATCAGTTTGCAACATTGGGGTCCATTTCGAATTGCAATACTAGTATGTCGTACTAAGAATACGATACGTAAACGCGCTCAAGACGTATTTATTTATGTAATCGAGCATATTTCAGTGACAGTGATGTACCATGAACATAAATACGTGAAGGGAATTCAAGTAATCACGTGTATAGTGATTAGAAGGACTCTTTTAAAAATATACGTTGCTATGGTGACGAGGTACATATCTAGCAGTGTAAATTTCACAAGAAATGTTCACCGTATTGTACATTAAATTTGATTCAATATCCGTAAATACATTTGTTGCCGTTAAAAATAAAAACCATGGGGAAACCTGACGTCTTATGGGTTCAATTCGTTGTAGTGAGATGTGAGAGTATTGTGTAGTTTATCTGCTAATTACATACTAATCTATTGTAAATTACCCAAGAACGCGGAAGAAGAATATCCTCAGAAACAAAAGGCGCGAAAATAACGTGGCCATGAAAACTATTATTTCCTATAATCTTAGACACAGTCATGATTGCTATAATAAAGCTTTCCACTAATTTGACTGAACTTAGGACATGCTGCACAAAGTGGTTTTAGCTTTACGGGCGTAAGCACATCAATACTATAAGAACTTGGTATTGAAATGGCACCGTTAATGGCAGTTGAGCTTGCTGGAATAAGCTCCCCTGAACTGCCTGTCGTAAGCAAGGCTTGTTTTGGCGTCTAGAGGTTGGCTGGCGAGACGGGTTCAGGAGACTCGTTTGGCCGTGCTTGCAGTTACTCCAAATCAAATCAGAAGAACAAAAATCGATCGTTGGGTTTTCACTCCAAGTCTTGTAACCTTCATCGCGGCGATTCTACCTGTTTCTGTTCGCTATGTTAATATACTGCTGTCACTCACATTGACGCTCGAGTTATAAATTGCGGCTTACAGCACGCCTTGTAAACCCGAATACTCAAATACATATATAAATGTATATTCTACTCATACTATGGATTTTAATGTTTTGCCTTGGAGGTGTGAATTTTCTTATGAAGTCTTTTTTGGAAATGTATCATGCATACAACTTGTATACAGAGGTATCAGTAAGGGCATGCAATTACGTAACAACACATATGCACATGTATACAACATAGATATTAATCGTGCACACATACAATCACGAATAATTCACATTGAACCCTGCTGAACTTTCCCAATTTCCGCATTATTATTTTTAATGTGAGAGCATCTTCTTGAACAATTACAAATATAATATATTATTATCAATACGCCATGATATGCGAGTATCTAGCACTATTTGGATTTGGGCCCACACCGAAATACATGGAACTACTTTGAACACATGGCGGAAAAGCCCCCCAAGTAAAACACTGTCTTGGAACCGTTTGTTTTCCAAGGAGTATTGCATTTCAGCCTGTGCGTATAATATTTGATAGCAACGAATCGTCAGAATTTCCTCTAGTCATGCCCCCACTGTTAGAATAAACCCCACAGAACACATGCATCGGGAAAGCAGACTGTACAAAGAACTTGGTGCATGTTCCATATATATTTGTTCTCAAGGTAACGTCTTGAATATAACTGAATTTCAATTATTAATGTATTAATTTTAATCTTGCAAAATAATAGGTCAATATATTTGATAACTATAAGCATGGTGCATAGTACTAAATCATAATATTATTAATTACGATTTCCGCATTTGAACTTTCTTTATTTACCATTTCCGTGCATTGCATGGATGGTAATTCATTGAAACAAGATTTGCACTTGTTTATGTACATTTGTCTGGCGTACACTGAAATATTTACATAGTCTGATTAACGTGTTTAAGAATTTCACCGGCTCTTCAGATAGATTATAATGAGCCAATATACGTAAGTTTATCAAACAGTGTTTTTGCATTGCTGAGGTAGCCCGGAACACCTGTCGCCTGGACCCCACACCGGGCGTTTGTATTCACAACTGGAGCAGACGACACAGTGTCAACATTTGCCTAGTAATTAGCCAGATCTCATTACGGGCAGTATTGAGCGAGTGCGAACACACGTGCACGAGACTTGTACACAAAAACATGCCGCTTACCTTGGTTGGGCGAGTCTGTCACAGTGTTGGCCACTGATGAAGGTGCCGATGATTCTGTCGACTCTTCGTCGTTCCTCTCTTGAAGGTAAAGTAAAGCCAGTGTGCACAAACCAAACCCTCAACTGAAGCAACTCCAAAGCGATTTGTCCTGCTCGACGATTGCAGAAATCCTCGCTCCTCCAGACGAGTTGCTGCATCGTTCGTATATATTTCGAGATCATCGTAAAGTCAGATCTAGGGAGAGCGTGACGTCACAGAGCACGGTGCTTGACGTCACCAGCTTTCAATGCACATTCCTGGTAATTGGAACCGTAGAGACGAGCGTCCTCATTGGTTCTGCCAGTCTGAACTCTACGGTTGGTTAATATGCCTCAGCGTCAGAAGTCGGTCGTGAAGGAGCTGTGACGTCACGGTGAGGTCTGACGCAGTCTCGCAGATTGGACTCTAAAGATAGACCAGAAACAAGGACCGTTAGCCACAATATACAGTATCGATCAATATGGAGCTAGAAGACAGCGGCGAGGGACTCGACGGGTGTTTATCATAATGTCTCCATTGTGTTCCTGCACGCTATTTTACGTACTTTGTAATCTTACTTTCGCAAAGATTTTGCTCTATATTTAGCGGGTTCTGCCAATAATAGTGGGGATCACTGGCTCCAATAGCTGGGCAAGGGGCATGGTTATTGATCCCCTTCTTAGGTCGCAATCTGCCAGGGATAGGGGTAGCCTACGCCGAATTGGGATTCCCGGACGCGCGGTATATATATAGATTGATAGCGTTTGTTTTATGAGACGCGGGATCCCGCGCGGTGGAATTGGGTCAGGAATTGGGTGTGATCTTGTACAAAGGAATGGTTCCCTCGTTTGTCTTCAATCAAATATAATATATTAATGCTCAGGGGAATGAGGAAAATATACCCGTACTTATTAGAATAAGCAAAATTGATATAGCTCTACTGCTGGGCTAACAGTGGGGACATCTAAAACGTGATATTAACTTGCTTTCATAAATATTTATGAATGCATATTTCCATCCAGAAATAATGAAATATGATTATATTATGTCCGGAATTATTCTGTGCGCTGTTAATATAGCTTTGGTTTTGTAATACGAATGTTCACAGCAGTATTCGTTTTCAGTAAACGCTACTTTCGATACAATATGAAACGAATGAGAAAATCTTCGACTAAACAATGATCCTTGTCTATTTACATAATTTCAACAAAACATTATCCAAATCCTCATCGAGTTTCGCGGCCGTCGCAATTAGAATGTCTGCATAAACAGCTTAGTTGTTATACAATCTTAAATAAATGCTAAATGAAATGCAATCGAAACAGTAACACATATCGTAAGAAAATCGTCATGAGAACACAATATTGTCAGATACATGACACTGAGGGTTGTCATATTGTATAACATGTCAATAATGAAAAGGAAATAATAACATAGTTGTGGTATATTTGTAAGTATAAAACCTTCTTATTCAGCTAGTGCACATATAACGTATATCTTTAATATAGGATACTGATATTATATACTATGGTGTGTGTGTGTGTGTGTGTGTGTGTGTGTGTGTGTGTGTGTGTGTGTGTGTGTGTATAAAACAGATGTGTCCGGTTATGGCGACTCGGAATATCTAATAATGGAGTAAATCAGTGATGTTGAATTAGGCTTTCCCCTCATCATATACATTATACTTGACTGTCGCCTTGTTCTTCGAGTAAATACCCTAGGTGACCAGGCTTTCAAGCAAGAGCATTTCCGTTAAGTAATAGCCTTCTTAGTGTGTACTTGTTGACTCCGATCTTGATACATGGTCTGCACGGGCAAAGTCTTGCTCGCTCTAGCCTGCAATAGATTCCTTGCCTAATGTCTTGGAAAAACCTATAAGTAACCCTTGAAGAGAAAGCAAACCGCCCTATTTGAACGACATCCAACCTTCCAGACAATAGGGGAACAATTTCACTTTTTGTTAAGCTTGCTTAGGATACATCATAGTACAGAGTTCCAAGTTCGATGGAGCCGAATGACCATGTTCCTCTTTCATGTGCTGCATGTGTTGGGCATTGGCGGACTACGGGAGTAATTAAGGCTACAGGATGTGGGGAGAAGGAGACTTCAAAGCTCACGGCCCATACAACTTATTGTTTCCATTTTATGTCAATTTTGGACAATGGCGGGAAAGGTATCCCTACAGGGCTACCAACTACACACGAACACGCAAAGTCGAAGATTTTGCTGGTGTTGGAAATCATCTTGAAACGGTGGAGATCTACATACAGATGAACTCGATTTTTGAACGCGATCGTCCTCAATGCACTGTGGTGGCGTCGCCGAGACGCTGAAAGCAAGGGAGGGGGAGGTCGGGAGGGGTGCCCATCTTCATCATGAACGCCGGGAATGAGGATCGTGTCCGCCACCTCTTTGTGGCCTCCCATGTGATTGCCTACAGTCGGGCCACCTATTCCAGCGGCCCTCATGGGAACTCCACACCAGTAATGAGTCAAATATGTTACGGGCAGAAAAACAAACCCCTCTTCTGGATCAGCATTTGCCCATCACCGCGCTATTCCATGAAACCTGTGATAGATTTATGTCCTGAAAACCTTTATAGATAGAGCTATGGTACATAACTAAATGGTAAAAATGACCTTATAAAAAAATCATTGCACCAAATTTCTGCAACTTACAAGCTTTTACCAACATGCATGCTTGACCCAAGTCGACGTAAAATACGCCCTTCCGAGTGTTCGCATCACCTAATAAAATGAGTTCATCTCTACACGGTATAAAAGAACAGGAAATAGACACTAATATCAAATTGGCTCGGAGTCCGAGGTGGGTGTCTGACAATAGGAAGTAGTCACTTTACTCCGGTTCTTCGCGTGTCCTCGTTACGAGAATGTGGAGTTTGCCATCAGAGGCTAGGCAGGTGCCAGTTCTCAGAGTGGGGACGTAGAGGGAAGGGTGGGGATTGCGAGGGAGGGGAAATACCGTATGACTTTGCTGGAAAATACGTACAGCAATTCACACTGAAACTACGTTTTTCTTCTCTTTGGGTGTCTCCAGTTTCCAGTGTTGTTTTTCCAATAGGAGTGATCGGGGCGTGAGACCAGTTTCCTTGTTGTTCTTCCAAACTATCGGGTGTCTTGTTTTTGTTTGATTCCTTACGACAGTCTTATGTATTGTTACCAGACCTCCATAATTGCTTTAAGACGAGAGCCGGGGTATTCTCGGAGCATCTTGTCATACTTATTGCTATAACCCCGTCGGGACTCGGACATAAGGTAACAATACCATAGCCGACCGGTTTCTAGACCTGCCAACAATATGCCTTATGCATGATACTGTAACAGAAACCATTACGTATGATAGAATGTATAAATTCAACTCAGCGTGCAATATGAGTTTGTGTATTTGTATAAAGTCCGAAATCGGAATCGGACACTCAAGAATTCCAATACACTGGGAACAAAATACCACAGCAAATACTTCATGGTAAAATGTTGACATTCATATATATTTCATACAAGTATAAACCTTGAAGAATTGGTCCACTATCAAGTATCAATACAGGGATGTTCACGTGTGAGTGTGTATGTTGTCAGACCTTCTATTTTCCTTAGCCGAGTCTGCTACTTCGACTCAGGAAATCATGGTAGATCTTCCACATGGTATAATATTCGTGAAATAGACGCGAAATTGAAATCGGATGATACTGTGAGAGAGACAGAAGTGAACGATTATCTGCATTTTCGAGCACATGTCTGATGCCACAAAACGGGTAGCTTAAGCGAGAGACAATGGAAACGCCTCAAATTGTACAGCACGTGCAAGACGGGGGATCCCGCGCGCAGTACGCGTGCATTACTGGATTCGGGCTAATGAAACAATAATGATAAATCTTGAACACCCCATTCACACCTGGACGTGTCAGTGTTTGTTGAATCTGCGAGCGGGCAGACCACCAAACTAGACATAAATATACAGAGATGTTGCGTTTATTTTGCTTATGCCCAGCTAGAAGGATGTTTTGCGTTCTCCCCAAAACATTTCAGCCAGATGAGTTTGCGCGAGGGGGAATCCACGACGATCTCGGAAAAACTGGAGGGCTGCCATATTGAAGAAACAATGCCACAAATCTGATTCAATAATCGTTGAAATTGCCAGCATCTTTCGCGTGCTAGGGAAAATTTTATTCACGTGAGCAGACGAGAGTTTAGCGGTCTTGACGTGTGTGGTGGCACTTGGTCGCATCCGCCAAAATGTCCACCCCTGATTCCTCACTACCGGCTGCGCGGTTTCATGTTTTGGACTCATGTTGTTTCTTGATTTGAAGATATGCATTTGGGGTTTAAAGAATGTTTGATCCGGCGCAGTCAACGAAATAAGAGGATGCCATTTCCTGAATCTTTTAGATTGAACCTGTCAGTGTTCGGTCGAATGGTATGCTTTGGAAAACAAGGGGAAATCAGAATGCTTATAACATTGCATTGTTAGAAAGTACAACGTAAGCAATAAATAAGAATAGACTAAAACGAGATTGCGCAATTTGAATCTATGACCAACATAGAACCAGTCAAAGATGGAAGCCGATCGTGGTTATTTAGTGGATGTGCCTAGCTCGAGCCATATAAGGTAATAAGGCCGCGTATAATTCCCAAATAGGCCTGGTGTGTATGCAGTCCCACGCAATGATCACCTGTCGCATCCAAGTGTGCCATGAGACTGCTAACAAGGTCACAGCTCTGACGCGAGCCTCGCCGATCTAGATCAATAGTCTGACGTCACGCTGGTGGCCTCGTGCCCCAGCAATCAATGCCGATCATGCGCACTCCATCACGTTGCGTGATTGTCGGCTGCGCGATCGATATCTCGTCTGCTGATTAACGCCGTGACGTAGAAAGCAACGGAACTGATCTGGCTCTGAAGAATAATGCCCTAGATGGGAACAACGCTGATGACGTAAGTGCGACGATGACGCGTTGCCGTCGAGGGTCTCCTAAACTTAACGCGTCGGAAATACACCAGGAAGACCTAGTCTGTTTCCCAAAACATCGGCAATGTCCGCAAACAGTTGAACTGAATGCAATCAGCGATGCATCAAACTTGTATTAGCATTTTAATTAAATTACAATACCAGTGGGGGTTAGACTATAGAATTTCGTATACATGTATTCCTGCATGTGTACGAATACAGGCGCAATGCTCCAAGCGCCTTTGATCAGCTAGCCCATAGCTGGATACCGGCTCTTTATAAATGTATATTTTGATTGATTCATTGATATGTGAATAGATATAATGCATTGTCTTGCATGCATGTTACATTATGTTCCCGTCTTGAAAGCAGAGCAATGTCAGAAGTCTGTATCGATTGTTTAAGCAAACTAGTCGCCTGGTAATATTATTGATTGTGTTACCATGTAGATTCAGAGTTATGGTTCTTTGCTCATAGAGAACAAGTTATTGTGTTGAAAATATTACCAGTGTGCCATTACTGACCTCGATCTTCCCTGATATGCATTATAAAGCTGTGCGTGTAACTGAAGTACTCCTTGCCATGTATAGTAAACCTCATAATTGTTCCCCGTGTACTACTATAGACATATTCTTAAGAAAATGATCCCATGGGCCATTGTACAATATCCATTTATGGATCTCGATCCATATTAATATATCTCTTCCAGAAATGGTGATAATTAAGCTATGTCCGCGTTGGGATCTATATGGGACGACATACTTCCGCCGCTGAGGGGGGAAAGCTATCCAAGAGAGTATATATCTTCCAAAATAGGACCGACTGTGTTGCCCGTCTCGGCAGTGTGCTCTGTGACGTCACAGTTTCATCGCAACCGACGTTCCTGGAAATACCAGCTCCGGGACTGTCGTCTTGTGTGATGAGCTCCGGTCGTCACTAACTGACGGCTAACTCCCACGTTTGCTGCAGCAGACGACCATGTTTGGACATCACAGCAGACGACAGGGTGGAGCAATCCAAGATTGACAGTGGTTAAACATATATAAAGGTCTGCAGCTTTCCTGGGCCTTCATCCTGGTTCTCTGGTCACTCAGGGTCTCCTGCAGTAGCAGGTAGTGTCTCTCCCACCTCACAGAGGGTTAGATGTAGGGGAGAAATCCGTCAACCTTTTCCTTTTCGTAATTTGCAGTCTTAAATATTCAACATGATGACCAATTTCTGCTAGGGG
>JAVCKX010007739.1:0-15220 GCA_034780695.1 Lepetodrilus gordensis | reverse complement strand
TTTCTCGAAGCTCTCTTAGCCGCTAAGGGATCCTAGCACTCTCTTAGCAATGTATTAGCTATCGGCAAAAAGAGTGCTATGGTCTCTTAGCGGCTAACAGAGCTTCGAGAAACGATACCCTGAGTGACCCCGAAATTACGAAACTCTTTGAATACGATTTCATGCTAAAGCTCAATTTTGTGAACAAAGCTTTTGAGTTGAACCCTTGGGGGATTTCACCTATGCTAATTTGTATTATTGGTCGTATGTAATATAGGACAATATTTGAAAGAATCTGAGCGTTCAGGGATGAAAATGCACGAAAACCCATCGAAATACGCTATTTTACTTGGCGAATGTAAAAAATCGTTTGTTTTGAAAATGGCGAGGCCTTCTCATCACGTGCTTCTCTGCACGGATTGCACGGGTTTCTCGCACATGGCGCAACGTGGATGAACTCACATGTCAACATTGCATCGTTATTGTTGGTTGATGTCGTCGTACATAGGAAGAAAGTTGGTTCTGAGGTTCGTTTTAAATCCATCTTCCTTCTGGATTAGGCAAAATCACTGTTTATTAGGGCATCTCCAGTTGCCTTCAACAGGGAGAGGGTTAATGCTTGTCAGACGGCACTGTGGAATACAATGACGTCAGAGCTCGGTAATTCACGCGAGACTTGGAACGTAATGGAGATAGTCCTCTAAGATGCTATGGGATGGCAGCATGCAACGCCGCGGTAATCGGCGAGAGCGTGATTTAAGTGGCAGAAGTGAAGTAAATGTCTGCTTCTGGAACAACTGCTTGTACAAGGAACATAGTCCCACGCGATTTCTGTTCACGCTTCTTTTATTTTTAGATAGACATTTCCTGAAAATGCCCTTTTCCACGTGATCGTGTTACCTAGTGAGATGTCGCTCATCTATTGCACATACTACAGTATTAATGTGAAAACAACATGAGCCATTATAATGATATTAGAAGTTAAGAATTCACAGCGTGGAAATAGGAGTAAAAAACACTCAGCTGTTGTAGTTAATTGATGATCGTTTAATTGAAAGTGGGAAAGCGAGTTTGCAACAATTTGTCGTGGTCATTATCCATCAATAGTTGAATGTACGTGCATCACGTGTTTTTAATGTCATATCATATAGATAAAATACCAGTGGGTCGATTATACAGACGATCTCTCATAGAATGAGCATTTGGCATTTGTTGTAGGTTATTTTAAAGATGTATAGGTTTTCCTGGGTGTGCGTATACCTAGTTACCACACAATGTGAAGGGTTATTGATTACCTATACAAATGATATACATTGTATATAGTACCATTAAGCATATGCCGCATTCATTCATTTAACAGTTTTCATGCTGGAGGCAACCGGAAATGCCCTACTGCGCAGTGCCTTTTGATTAATGCACACGGAGCCAGGGAGAGAAGGCTTTACAAATGAAAGAAATGTTTACTGGTTGACTAATTTGACAGTATGAAATCGACAAACAGGTGCATGTTTATATCTCAGTCGATAAAACCTTCTCTCTCAGGACATTGCACCAACTTTCCGTCGAGATGAAACGCGACATATATCTGTCATTGTTTCCGCCACACCTATCGGTGGCAGGTAATACCCCAATTTGAATACGGATACCTAACAATGATAATACACTGACTATTAAACCCTCATTTCACTTACTCCCCTTCTGATAGCCAAATGTATAGGAATCTACGACCTCCGCTTATATACTGATGGTAAAAAGTTTGGCAACACCAGTATTCTTTTATTTGGAAGACGTATAACTTAATGTGTAGTATTTATTGGAATAAATTAAATTTTAATGTATACTGTTTAAAACTTTGACATTTGGGGGTTACTTGCCACTGTTAAAACAGATACATGTGCATTTGAATAAAGTGAAAAGTAAGCATGTTTTGTTTTGTTGAAACGTACTATGTTCTTAAAAAAAAAAAAACATAATGCATAAAATGTTACGAAAAATGTTACACAACGTAGAGTATCTTGTTGGAAAACGTTTATTAGTGTTTCATTATGTCAACCGTTCAACAATTTAACCATGTAGTTACACTATTCCACTGTAACCACCTCAGCTCCAAAATAGTTCTTGACATCACTGACGCATCGATAAAATATTCCTTTTTTTCAAGAATGCCATCGGCAAATTGCTAAAAGTAATATGCCTTACTAAAATCATCCTCAAAATATTATTGTTTAAAGTGAATAAAAAAAATAAAAAGTGATGGCATATTCATGAAGTGTTGCCAAACATTTTACCTTCAGTATATATATCTGCATATGCTATTACCACGGGGTCGTTTAGTTATCACACTTGTTTGTCAACCCGGATGGGGTTTTTATATACCTGTATGTATGTATACACACAAGGGTTGACGAGGCACAGATCTTGCATAAGTCGTTGTGCATTCCAGGTTCGTAATCGTGTGAAAATGTACCTCATGAACCGCATTAAATTATTCACTATCATGGACACCGCCGAACTTTATTCACTCTGTGTCGGTCACAGATGGTAGTAGGAAGCCTCCAGCTAAAGCAACTGTTATGGGAATTGAAGTCATTTTCTTTTCCTTTCCTTTTTTTTTAGGTGTAAGAAATATGCTTGAAATGTAACCAGGAGAGGGCGTGCATGATTCAGGATATTATTGTCAATGAGGTGTCGGAATACAATTAGGTAGTGATTCATGAACCGGCGAATGATCTTGAAGGATGTCCGACAGAACATCGGAGTTGGGGAGTCGGTCTTGTAGCACTGGGTTCAGCTGCAGGTGCGCTTAGGACGGGGGTAATTGCAGACTTAATAGGGCTGTGCTTAATCCCAGAGAGCATTGCGAGGATTCACAAAGAGAATGTTTGAAGTCTCGGTATGCTCAGCATTGCTCACCGCCGAAGAACATTCCGCGGTCTGGTTCGAGCTTACCCGACAAATATGCACGTAAACAAGTAGTATAGTGGTTAAATAAAATTGACAGTTTGTCGTATATACGGATTTTGCGATATAAATGCAAGAAAGTACGCACGGACACAGATAGACATACATTGTATTCAACAATAAGATCGCGTGTATTACACATATTTAAAGGCTTTAAAAGGGTTGCACACAGCCACTCATAATAATACAATTCAGGCCTTCCTATCTAACGGCTGTAATAACGCAAATTCGGGTGGAATAACATGCGCACCGGCTTGAAAAAAATGGGCTACCGGCATGAAGTACTTACGCACCGGCCGGCAAAACAGAGTCTCGGATGCCAAAATATTTGAAGCACGGTGGTCAAAACAGTTAGACCTGGCCTCCCAGGTCCTTATACAATGTGAAAATAATGAATATTACGGTATTAAAAATATCACATTTTTACGAGAGAAATTAAATGGTTTCGAATTTTTAATAAACGCATGTTAATACCCCGGCTTTTAGATCTAGCAGTAATTAATCACATATCACGCCATAATGAAAGCGAAAAGGAATTGAGTTTAACATATCGTATTTAAGATAATTAGGTAAAATGAGTAATTAGCGCATGATTAATGGCCATGATTGGACCCTATGAAAACTTTGATCTTAATTTGAAGTAAGTTAAGATTTAAAATGCATATCATGCTAGATACCTTTGATATACAGGTATAGCTGCGCATGCCTCACCATTTTCTAATCACACTATGTTTATTTTAGCAATTTCCTGGAAAATATGTATTTTCCACAATCTTGATAAAGATTATCTATTTCTTCCCGCGATATAATGAAGATCAAATCCTCATTCCACGTAGCACTGCTTTTAGTATAAATGGCGAATAGGCTGTTAGTGGCATTAATGTCGTGATCATATCTGATATCGTTGAAACACTATTCCCACCTGAATGTACGTAGCCATATTTCAAAGCTAGCAGTTTTCTGTGAAAATATGCATATGAATGTCTGTATCGAAATAAAGTAAAGCGTCTAGAAACTGTTTTTAACTCGACAAGAACTGGGTCCACGGGGAACGCAATATAACACTGATCGGATACTGAGAGTCTATTTTTGGGTGGCTGAAAAACGCAGCTTTGTTGCACAGTCGGATTTTCAGGAGAGACCTTACTACATTCGGATTACTGAGATTGGCGCGTGTTGTTCAGCAGCCATTACTAAATGGAGCAGCGTCTGGGTAGCTCATCTGTGTCAGCGGGAAAGGGATACGTGATAACTCGTTATGAATTTACAAGCTTGGTTATGTCAAATTATATAAATCGCCGACTTAAATAACCGACCATAATGTATTTTCCATAGTGATGACTAATTTGCCATCGTGCAGTTTAGATAACACCCCGTGACATCGGCGGAAGCGGTACCACGGCCGATTCTTGCAATACACACACTTCTTGGCCTCGCCGGAAGTAATGCAGTATTATGAGTAATATTGGTAGCGGACACTTCCTGTACTAACCGAAAGTGGTACAGGCTATTATGGAATATTCTGGAAGCACGCGCTTCCCGGTCTCGGCGGAAGTGATAATGTATTATCGGTAATGCTCTGTTCTCGACGGAAGTGGTACAGTTTACCATGAAAAATTCTCGTACGCATTTCCTGGCCTGGCCGGAAGTGGTGTACTATCCAATGGACAAAACTTGAAGTGAGCACTTCCTGTCCTCGGAACAATCATAGCCATTGGTTGTAAGCACCCCCTGACCCCCAGGGTTACCCTCAGGGCTATAGTGTCATGGCTCACCGGATCCATTATGAATGAATTTCAACGCCTTGAATACTAGTAGTAGAACCTAGACGGAAGGATACTAAGAGCTCGTTTTTCTTTATTACATCAGCTTACACATTCTGAGATGCACCCGTAACAGAGCTCTCTGCCATACTTCAATTTCCGTGTTCAAAACAACGTCACCTCTGTTTCCTTTGTGCTCAAATATTCCTAAGTTTCATTGTTGTGGGCTACGGTTTAAAAAATATGGGATTTTGTTTTTCATTTGTGAATTGTAACGTGAGAGACAAGTGAATTGTAACGTGAGAGACAAGTTAATTGTCGTCGTGTAGCGGATTCAAAAAGCTGTCTGTGGGGATGCCTCTCTGAGACGTCTAAAGAGGAAATTACCACGTTGACACCGGAATAATACAACCAACGTTAACTACAGTTTGAAAGGGTGAGACGTGAAGAGAAATCTGTTCGGAGAAAGACGTGACACTCCGGTATTCAACACGAGTGTCTTAAAGTCACAACACCAAACCACAAGCAGTCAAGATATTTGAAAGCTCCGAACAAGACTCGTCCCTTTTCAATTGAGCAGGTTCCCCATCAATAAATGGCCTCCACTCTTAAGTCGGTTTGTGGTATTGAGAGGGAAATGAATAGGCTTTCTCATGGGCTACATGCGCAGTGTTGAGTTTGCCAAGGAAAAGGACTCGCGGAGTACCATTGTAGGATATGACAATGGTGAGTCGGCTTAATAAAGTGCCGCAAACACCAGTCATATGAATGAGTTTTTTTGACACCCACCGAGCCGGGAGTACTTATGGGAGACGTGTATAGCAGGGGCTTCAGACGGGGATCTAAAATTAATTTTCAACCAAGAATAGACCGCTTCGTTCTAAATTGCGGTTAATGGAATCTGAAAAGCCCATTCAGAGACTTGAAAAAGTTGAGGGCAAATGCGTACGACTTTCTCCCTCCGCGAGATGGTAGTCGGAGGCACTGTCAGATCTGTAGGTAACGTAAATGTATGCATTCCGAGCAGATCCCGACTTATGACTGCTTGATCGCCCGTCATGAAGAAAAAAGCTGCCAGGGTTAAGTCCTAGCCACTGCCAAAGAATGGGAACCCAGCAGTTAAACGATTGTTGTTATTGCGTTGTTTCGATGTTGTTTTGAAGACGTTAAATCTTGACACACACGAAGGGATAAACAAGCGAAATCCTTTAATTAATGGGTAAAACTTCTTTAATTAAGAGGCTTATTCACTACTTATACAGAAGTTCCTTGGGGAGTGTTCAATAGCCTTTTGTAAGAGCAGACATGCGCAGAGACACGTAGCTCTTCATTGCTTGGTCTGTGTTCAATTTGAAATTCGATTACAACGTTGTCATGCGGAACTAATTTTGTACGGGGCAAATCTCTTTAAAATCGCCAGAGGAATGCTGGGCTAGCTTGCCGTACGTAAACTGTCGTTGTGTTAGTTGGTGGTACAAATAAAAATAGAAGAAAAGAAAAAATAATAATACATTTGCTAGTGAAGTGGATTTTTTTTCATTTCACGTAATGCATCTAGGGGAAATTAATAGAATGAATCACCAGGATAACTGTCTGTCTAGTATGTGTTCGAATCTGTTGCATCCCTGGCATAATTTCAGTAACCTGGATGGCTCACCTTTCTATTGTTGCCATGTTTTATTTATTTTATGTACTATATTTTATGTGAGGTGAGACGTTAATAAAATATCTGTGTCTATTTGTCTGTCTGTCTGTCTGTCTGTATTCACTACTATACGAGACCGAAACTCTCGCGTTAAGTGGTGGCTCGCCGTGGTAAGAGGTGACTTACGAGAGGGGTATAAACTTATAATGGTCTCGTAGTGGTTACGATCGCTTCGTGAAATGGCGCCTAGTTGTACTGTCTGGGTTTTTATAATATCCCAACCATTGACATTGAACGATCGGTCACAAATACCACGGTCTGAATTAGACCTACTTGAACACATCCACTATTTATAAAATGAAAATACGACCTAAGAATGGATTGGGTTTTTTCAATACAAAAACTTTAACAGAACAACTCGGAATTCGATATATTTTAACCTTGCATACCGGAAATGCAAGTATATTTGTTGGAACAAAATGCCCAAATAGCTTTATGTTTGAAACAAAGACATTTTTATTTGACACTTTCCACTTCCCAGTACTTGGTAGAGTTCCGCTGTGTGTTAACAAAGTATGTATGGAATCGCCTCAATGTGTTGGGGCGCCTGATTAACGAACCTTTCACAATGCAATTTGTCTCAAGTTATCTCATAATGCCTATTTTAGCATCATCACTGTCTAAAGAACGCCCAAGACTATTAGACCAAACTACACGAGCGGTATACTACTCTTTTAGAAATCCATAATATCACGTTCCTTGAATTCTGGGGAGATGTAATTTTACTTTCTGCGATAAAATGCCCATTAAGTTTCCTAGGAATTTCGCTTGTCGGGGAGGAAACTCGAGAAGTTTGCCGTGGATAGAGTGAAGCATTTTTATATTACTTTCTGATAAAACATTCTGGTTTCTTTCAAGGATTTCGAATTAAACTAATTGATTCTCTCTTTTCTTCCTCTGCAGGCGGTGTACAACTACGCAACGATAAGCTGTAAGTGCCACGGCGTGTCGGGGTCTTGCAGTCTGAAGACATGTTGGCAACAACTCCCGTCTTTCAGGAAGGTCGGGAACAGATTAAAAGACCGATACGATGCAGCCACGGAGGTGAAGTTCAACAAAAGGGGAACAAAATTAGTGCGGAAGAATAAACGCTATAACCGTCCGACGCGAGAAGACGTCGTGTATTTGGACGAATCTCCGGACTATTGCAACCGTGCCGTAGACACCGGTTCCTTCGGCACCATTGACCGCGAGTGCAACCGGAACTCTGAGGGAATGGACGGCTGTAATTTATTGTGTTGTGGACGAGGTTACAACACCTTCAAGCGTAAGCTGGTCGAACGGTGTCATTGCAAGTTCTACTGGTGTTGTTTTGTCAGGTGTAAAACCTGCGAGCGGACGGCAGACGTGCATACGTGTAAGTAGTTGTGACCCTTGTTCTACAAGGCAGATGACGTCATGACGTTTTGAAATCTCGCGAGACGTGACGTCTTCGCAACACAAGCGGATAATCCGTGCTGTCCTATCATCAGCCAGCGTCAGAACATGACCTCTGACCGTCTCGTAAGACAGTCGCGCGTGCAGCATGCAGTGACGCAACCGCCAGCAGATGTCAATCAAACAACGAAAGAAAAGCGTGCATGTTTGTCAAAGAGACCCACGGCGCAGAAGTAGCCTACAATCATCGCAGACGATCTAGAGCTTTGTTGACACGGATGTAAACGACGAGGGTAGTTATCTCCCTTCTCGATCATACATTACTGAGAGATGGTGGCGGTGGTCTTCCTCGACTGAGGGCATCAATTAAAAACATGGAAGAGGGTTAGAGTAAACTGTTCTCTCCTCGAACTCGATAACATAAAATGAGGAAGTGTTCTCTTCGAAAATTGACACGGACCGAGGAAATGTTTTTCTCTATCTTGAACTCGAGGAACTATTTCTTCCTCGAACTGACTTGACTGATATTGTGAATTGTGTTCTGTCCTCGGAAGTATGGCTGAAGCAAAGTAGTTCTTCTCTCCTTCTTATATATTTGTCACGGAGAACCCAGGGTAGTGCACATGCTGCGTAGACATTTATATTATAATGCGCAGAATGTGATTTGTTTATTTGTCGAAATGGACCTCATTGTGCGTTGATTGTTTGTACGGTACAGCATAGCCCATACAGTGTACGTATGATACATCAATATAGGCTGTGCAGATTACTGCGGTAAAGTATATGCTATATGGAGTACGTATGATAATGTATAGGCTATACGGTGTACTACGGTAACGCATAAGCTATACGGAGTACGTATTATAAAGTATAGGATTTGCGGAGTACGTATTATAAAGTATAGGCTATACGGTGTACTACGGTAAAGCATAAGCTATAAGGAGTACGTATAATAAAGTATAGGCTATGTGGAGTACGTATGATAAGGTATAGGCTATACGATGTACTACGGTAAAGCATAAGCTATGCGGAGTACTACGGTAAAGTATAGGCTATACACATTACAATGTAGGCTACGTACTGGTATGATAATGTATAGGATATAAGGTGTACTACGGGAAAGTATGGGTTATACGGAGTACTACGATAAAGTATAGGCTATACGATGTACGTATGATAATGTATAGTCTATGCGGAATACTCAAGTAAATTATAGGTTGTACGGTGTACGTATGATAAAGTATAGGTTATATGGCGTATATGATAAAATATAGGTTGTAATGCATACGTGCAATGCGGTATAGACTACACAACGTATGACATTTTATTGGTGTGTAATGTATATCAGATTCACAAACTGAAACACTTCGGAAACAAACAACAAGCATTTCCAGCTAAGGATTAATTATCATTATCATATTTATGTACTTTAAGAGAAAAGCCCAGTCTCATTTTGTTGTATTCGGGCGATCAGCACCGTGTTGTTCTCGGACACAAAGCTGGCTTAGCTTAAAGTACTAGTAATCGCCTTTGACGGGTTTGTGCGACATCAGGGTTGGAACTGTACATTTACCTTTATTATTGGAGATATTTAACAAAGCAGAGTTAAGAGAAATGGAACTATGATATACCGTGGAAGGGTAGTAGGGACGATAATACAATGAAGAACATTGTGTATGTAGATTCGAAAGTTAATATTAGTAATTCTTAATTCAATATAGGGACGATAATACAATGAAGACCATTGTGTATGTAATGTGAAATTTAATTCGTAATTCAATAAGACCTCATAATAAGAAGACCACGGTTCGTGTTCGTGATGTCCATTTTGTTCTATATACATACGTCAGGGAGATATATGTTTGAAGAGTTTATCACGGCAATAGAATATTTAAAGATGGGTTTCATGTAAATGCTCATCGTGTGTAGCACACGGGGAAACTATGTGTATACCACTTTACGATATGTTACCCATGGTGACCCTAACGGCTTTATCCGTGGTAGGTGTCAGTATATGCCGCTGCTGATTGGTTCCGCTGACCTTAGCGGAAAAATGCGTCGCGTTAGAAATCTGTATCACGGCTGAGACTGCATAGTGCCTCACGGGTACCACGTAACAGAGTGGAATCGTATCGTATCCCCTATGTTAGACACGATGGTAAAGACTGTGATTTTGCTACTTATATTCTTAGTTTATGACAAATGTATGGAATTATGTTAAAGCGTACACTACTTAGTGAAGACAGATATTAAACCCTCATGGTCTTCTCTGAAACTAACTGTTATTATTGTTTGACTTTTTGTTAAATACAGTGAATTTACAACTGTATTCTATATAGTTATCAATCATTCGTACGATATGAGATATCATTTTGATAAAAAAGAAAAACTATTGTTTTTTGTGTTCAACACGGTGTACGTAATTTTGCACATAAAATTTGTAGAACACGTGACTCCTGAATAATTTATTTTACAGATTCTACAGTTGAGTTTAGAGGACTTTAAGTTTACACTAACCCCTTATATCTTGTAAAACACGAGACTTCATGGTTCCTGAATAATATACCGTACGAGATTAAGTTGTACTTAAGGACATTACGTTTACCTTCTCTCCTGGATTACGGTGGATCTCTAGCAGAGAGAAGGTTAAGATGGATTAATTGCATGTACTCGTATGTTGCGTAATAGTCCTACGCATTATTTAAAACCATATTAACCCTCTTCATGCTGTTGACAATCGGAGATGTCCCAAAAGAGCAGAATGTGTATTTACTCCAGCAGGAAGAGGGTTACGTGAAGTCGCCTTCCTCCAACACGGCCAAATGAAGAGAGAGAGAAAAAAAGGGGGGGCTGGTCATGCTTAATAGCTTGGAAATTCATCTCTGATTTTATCGTCAATCTAATTAAAATTAATTCTTGGTTAGTTTCCGCCAATAAGCAGCAGATTAGTGGAGGAAAGGAACTAAGATTTAATTTTAATTAGATTGCGATGCGTTATCTTGTTTGTAGTATACGTTCCACCAATGGAGAGGAACCGTGCAATACCGGTATATCTCGCCTGGATATACATTTCATATATTCATGCTAGTATTATTGAACGGACCTTTCATACAAACGACCATGTGTTTCACATCTTCACATATGCTTTATACTAACACGAATATAAACATACACGTTGACACACAACCTAACTGTTGTTGGGAATCGACATGGAGATGGGGTAGATAAAACACATATCATTTCCCGGTATTGTCAAACGAGTCCTATCAGAACATATCTAGAGTGTTTGCCTAAGTTTGCTTAAATTGTAGTATTCTCAACAAGAAGTGTCTGCAAGAAAAACCACGTTATGTTCCGTATCTTCACAATCTGTATTCTCTTGCAATCTGTACTACTAGTATTCATAACCGAAAGTAAGCAAACACAGGACGTCTACACCACCAGCTTTTGACCAATCCGAAAGGAGGGTCAATTACAAACCGAAAGTATGCACATGGAATAATCACGTGCAGTAGTGTTTGAGTAGCCCGGAAGAAGGATAATTTATAAACCCGAAAGTATGAATTCGACTCGGAATAGTCAATTGTTGACTAGTGTTTGACCAGCCTGGAAGAAGGATGATTTAGAGACCAAAAGTATGCATTCGGCAATGAATAGTCAATTGTTGACCAGTGTTTGACCAATCGGAAAGGTACAACATTTACAAACCGAAAGTATGCACTCGGAATAATCACGTGTTGATAAGCGTGTGAACAACCCGAAGGAAGGTTAATTTACAAACCGAAAGTATGCACTCGACTGGAAATAATCACGTGTTTACCAACATTTTAACAATCCGGAAGGAGCAGCGTTTACACACCGAAAGTATGCACTCGTGTTTACCAACATTCGACCAATCCGAAAGGAGCACCATTTCCATTTACAAACCGAAAGTATGCACTCGGAATAAATCACGTGTTTACCAGCGTCTGCACAATTTGTGTTATCTTTCAAAGTGCAAGTCATGGGGTATGTCGGCCGAGAGATAAGCATTTACGATTCACCAGCTGTCGGTGGAAAACACGCAGGAAAAAATTGAAGCACTGGACGGTAATACATGTTCTTGTAGTCTGGTGGTAATTATACTCATATGAAAGACCATGGTTCTTCCTGGAGGTTTCATCCTGTGGAAACAAAACGCTGACATCGATATCTTACGTTGGAAGAGTTGGCATATGTGATTTGTCTTGGTAGATAACATTCACAGTAGGATCCCGCACCTTCTTCTTGTGCATATATCGTATTCAGTATTGTTGCTGCGACTTTCTTCATCTCGGAAGCTATGGGTTTAATCTAATCGGGAGCAATTGGAATTCTTCGAGGCGGTTCGCAGATGCATGCATTCCGTGGTCGTGTAATGTTTCATCCGTATGCATAGCGTTTACAATATTGGATTACCTCCCCTACATCAATGCGATAATCAACATGGTATTTATAAAGATCTGGGTCGTACCTCAACATGTTTACTGGATGAAAGGGATGATCCCGTGTCTCGTTAGACCATGCTTTGTCGACAACTTCGACCAATCATTTTCACGGAAATTTACTTGTGGTTAGTTGATTTAGTCTAACCATAATTTTAGCCAAATTTGGACTTATTATAGCCAACTTACTTTATATCCATTTTATCCGTACCACGTCTCAAAGGGTGAAAGTAAATAATTATAATTATATATTATATATAAATTTGGTATTGTATGTATATACTCTACAAACTAAATTAGCGTCTAGTAGATATTTCGTGGGGAAGCGTTCTACAAACTTTCGGAACTCGGCTTGAGGGATTTAGTACCACGCTTTTTCCGACGAGTCTGTAAGTTCTTGAAGATTAACTGAAGACTGACGCTTTGAAATTCCTTGTTAAAATAGGATAAAGTTAAAATAAGGCCAGGGCTCCTGTTCCTTAACTAATTGTGTTCAATAAATGAAAGGAACCGCTGAAATACCTTTTATTATTTGACTTATTCTTCAGAAATCTAGACATGCATATGCCTGTTTATGGCGGAAATATTGAATACGACTATTGGGGTGAGATCAAGGTGCGACACAGATTATATCGATGAAAACATATCATTGGACTCAACGATAGAAACTTATCTTTAAAACTTATTAGGCCAAATAGTGATACAAATAACAAATGTTCACAAAAAGCATGATTTTTTACTAGCCCTTAGGATACCTTTAGCATTGGGAGAAATAGCCTGGGCTAACGGGCTAGTGTTATTTTCTATCGTTGGTATACTGATAAGAAAGTCTATAATAGAAGCTCACGCATACCCTACCAACTCAATCACATTCCTCATCCTCCAATCGTTGTGAGTTGGTACAAGTTCTTCAGGCGCCAGATCCACAAAGCTTTCTTATCGTTGTAATCGATTGTAAATGTACCGTAAGATCGGACTTGTGCTAACCATCCTCATTTTACGATAGGTTTACAATCGCCTGTATAGCTCTGTGGATCAGGGTATCGTTTCTCGAAGCTCTCTTAGCCGCTAAAGGACCATAGCGCTCTCTTTGACGATAGCTAATACACTACTAAGAGAGTGCTATGGTCCCTTAGCGGCTAAGAGAGCTTCGAGAAACGATACCCAGGTCCCATGTCGTCTCCATATCTCTTGGATTATTTGGATGAGAATCTTCCTTGCCGCACCTATGCTACGTGGATCATACAGACCGGTGTTTATATATAACCGATGTGTGGTGATATCAATCGACTGTGATGGGTATTCCTAGATCATTTATATTTAGTTGTAGTCTTGCACAAATGGAATACCGTATAGGAATGCAAGTCATAGAAGATAAGAATCAATGTGTTGCCATAATTACCAGCTGACATATAATATGTACTGCTTTTGAAATACCTGAAAAAGATTAAAGTTGCCTTAATACATATAAAGGATATCAATGACTAGACGAATTCAAAAAAAATATTTTCTCTTTAAGCCACTGGTCCATAAACACGTTTTGTTATTTATCAGTGTATAGCGCAATAAAAATTCATTATGACTGAACATGATTGTGTATAATAATTCATGCGATGGACATTAACTGGATATTCTACTATAATACACTATCCCATATATTCAATTCTAAACACGAATGTGTTTTTCTTTACCGTAATAATTGCAGTAGAGGTACACTTCTTTCTGGAATGGGCATGCCAGCTATCACATAACTATGAGATGAAACGAGTAGATACACAACATTAAGAAAACATATCTATAATTATGGTTTTCTCCTGTATTCATTCAATAACAAAGAACCAGTATATTTCATGGTTCAATGTTAAATTAGGGTATTCCCGTAATCCAGTAAAGTAGCTTATAAGTTAGTATAATTATCCTTAAATATGTCTTTATCCTACGGTTCGGTGTGTCTTCATCCTTCAGTATAGTATATCTTAATCCTTCAACATTTCATCCTTTAGTTCATGCTGTCTTCATCCTTCAGTTCAGTATAGCTTCATCCTTCAGTTCAGTATATCTTCATCCTACAGTTTGGCACGTTTTCATCCTTCAGTTCAGTGTGTCTTCATCCTTCAGTTCAGGATGTCTTCATTTTCCAGATCAACATAGTTCCATCTTTCATTTCAGTATGTCTTCATTCTTCAGTTCAGGATGTCTTCATTTCCCAGATCAACATAGTTCCATCTTTCATTTCAGTATGTCTTCATTCTTCAGTTCAGGATGTCTTCATTTCCCAGATCAACATAGTTCCATCCTTTAGTTCAGTATTTCTCCATCCTTCAATTCAGGATGTCTTAATTTTCCAGATCAACATAGTTCCATCCTTCAGCTCAGTATGTCTTCATCCTTCAGTTCAGGATGTCTTAATTTTCCAGATCAACATAGTTCCATCCTTCAGTTCAGTGGGTGTTCATCCTTCAGTTCAGTGTGTGTTCATCCGTCAGTTCAGTGTGTGTTCATCCTTCAGTTCAGTAAGTCTTCATTCTTAATACCAGCATAGCCCCATCAGTTCAGTGTGTCTTCATTCTTCGGTTCAGTGTGTATTCATCCTTCAGTTCATTGCTTGTAATATATATCTTAACCTAATATATATATGAGCAGCTGTACATGTTAAGACTTTTAATTCTTTGACATACATTTCACACCGTATATGCAAAATATATTTTAGTTCTGTGGTTCTACAACCAACAATTAAAAAAGTTTAAGCATTTAAGCAGTTATTCTATATTTGAACTATATAAAATGTGTATAGTAATAATAATAATAATAATACAAAAATACAATAATAATAATAAATTAATAATAATAAATAATAATAAATAATAATAATAATAATAATAATAAGTAAGAGTTACAACCACACTTTCCGAGGTGTATCGGTCAATATCCATACAGTTTTGGTAGTGGGGCCTCCGAGGCGGAAGCCGAGG
>JAVCKX010007629.1:0-15220 GCA_034780695.1 Lepetodrilus gordensis | reverse complement strand
GCAAATACCTGGGGAGTTATCCAGATTTGATTAATTCAGCCTTAGGTGAATTACAGAGTTTTGGCCAAATCATTGTATACCAACTCAATTACAACCATAAAGGACAAAAACAGTATTGTGTGCATGCTGATGTGTGTGTGTGTGTGTGTGCCGATGTGTGTGTGTCTGTGTATGCTGATGTGTGTGTGCGTGTATATATGTGTGTGTGTGTGTATATATGTGTGTGTGTGTGTGTGTGTATATATGTGTGTGTGTGTGTGTATATATGTGTGTGTGTGTGTGTGTGTGTGTGTGCAAGCCTGTGTATGTATGTATGTGTGTGTGCATGTATGTGTGTCTGTGTTTGCGTGTGCATGTATGTGTGTCTGTGTGTGTCTCTGTGTGTGTTTCTGTGTATGTATTCAGACTTTACATAGTTATCAAGAGATTGGTTTGTATTGGAAAATAATTTGACCCACACAATAAGTAAAATCTAAACATGATGCATGCATTTCATTCCTTAAATAAATATAAATTAAATAAATGTCTATGGACATATATTAGATATACCATGACGTTATAGTTGCCGACATCTTCAGGCAGTTTATAAATAATATAGAAACACAGAAATGATCTGTTCTTTCAAAAAATAGCTGCCACATTAGTCAGTTACTGAAATGACAGTAGCTAGCAACAGCACATGACATGCTGACAGAAAAGTGCATCAAACAGGATATATGTTTGACAATCCAGCCGGACAGCCTATATAGTATGCCTACAAAACACATGCGAAATGTGTGCTGTATTTTATGTCAGATATTAACATATTCATAAAAGTCTATTAGTGAAAAGCAATGTCATCGTCCCTACCGGAGTTTGGACATTCTTTTTCACGAATTAACCGTTTCTCATACGTTATCCTATAAACACGATAAACAGATACAGACATGGTCAGGTTAACCTAATCCTCATGTTGTATTATAACTAACCCATTTAACCATATTTGACTAACTTCAAAGTGTTTCATCCAAGTCTAAAAAAACTGTGACATACATTAACCCTGGAGAAGGGAGACCAGGATAGCGCCTCAGGAGGTGCTGTATGTTTTCTCAGTTCAATATTGACGGATATCCTAATTGGAACAATACCACGGTCTACTACTTAGTGTTGTGCACACATCAGACAATGCCCAGTCTCAGTCAACACACACACACACACCCAGTCCACAGGCCTAATACAAGGCCCCAGGCCCACAGGCCTAAGACAGGGACAAACGTATACACAACTAAAGCAGGCAGTCGTGTACGGAATATACAGTCTCAAAGAAACAAATACCCATATCTACAGACAAACGCTTATATCTACATTCACCTCCGATAGAAAAAAAATAGCCAATAGACTCGATAGAACTGACCACACCGAGGGACAGAGGTCAATCCGTTGTCGTGATGCTACGGCCAAATGACAACGTCCAATTGACAATGGCCAATTGACAACATCACCTTCTGTATATATTTGTTAATGAATTACAGTATTGATAGCCAAGTCATTATCTGTAGAGGTCTAATCAAGTGCTAAACCATTATGCTCTATCAATGGTTGATGTACATATAATAAGAGCCGCAGATAGAATATAGACCAACATACAGATGGGTATAGTCTATATAGACAACATACAGATGGGTGTAGACTATAGACCTAAATACAGATGGGTGTAGGCTATCAGTGACTAATAGAGCAATATGTAGATGATTGTGGCCTATCGAAGGGAGTAAGTTGTATAGATGACCCCGAGGCAATGAAACTAACTGGCTGCTAAGTGGGTGTATCAATGCTAGCTGAGATCTATATCACAAAAGAACATACATGACACAGGTGAATGGAGAAATACACTCAGATATATAAACGGATCAATGAAATATTTTTCTTTATGCAAATACCATGAATACTGGTACAAGTAAGTTATTTATATCTGCTTAAATATTTATTTAGTTTTATATGGTTTTACAATGTCCATTTTATAATCATTGACATGAAAAGAAGGGGGGAAATATTTTCTAGTTCAAAATAGTTCAAAATTCATTATTAAATTGGAGGTAATTAATTAAATGGAACAAAAATAAATATTTACAAAACAAAATATTTTGGAAAATTGTTATTGAAAAAATGAAAGGTGTTTCATTCGGAAATAAACACCATGAAACAAACTAAATCAATCACAAAGCAGCATAATTCCCTAGGGACTCAAACTCGATCTAACCTACCCAATATTGAAATAACAATAACGGTAACAATCCCCTACACCTCTCGAAACATGCACATAGTATCACATGGGAAACCATAATTACGAACAACCACATTTTCAGCCTTGGCGAGCTCTCATTCACAAGTGAAACTAACAGCTGACGGTGTACTGCTTCCTCAATATGCGATCAATGAGCCGGGATCAAAGACTGCTGAGCTCTGTTATTCACGAGTGTCGGCCAATATAAAGATCATGATACAGTTGTGAACAGAGATGGGGGGAAAAGGGCTGGGAAAGGTGATAATTTTCTACACGGGTACTTGAGAATGTTGACATAATTAGGAGTTACGAGACCCAACATGAACCAGGTTATGTTTACAAAAAAACTACACACACAAAATATAAAATATTACCTTACGAATAATATAATATCGTACCAGGGATAATAACTAACTTTAAAACGTTCTCGCTCGAATAATGATACAAATAACTAATGTTTACAAAAGACATGAATTCCTACTCGCCCTTAGGATACCTTAGCATTGGGAGAAATGACCTAGGCAAGTGGGCGAGTGTTAATTGTGAACCCTGAATATGTTAATATTCCAGCACCCCTCACAGCAACTGATTATAAAGTAGTTGTATCTGCTGCAGCATGTTGTTTTATTTCAGTCTAGTTCATTTCACACATAGAGGATATTGGATAAAATTAGTTGGGTTTATGTATAAAAGAAATTGTCACATATCACCCATAGGCCCTATTGCACATTTCCCCCACCCCAATACATCCCTCTTTATTGTTCATTGCACATCCTCCCGGTCAATGGATTAGTGTGCACTCACACCTTCTCAACTCCCTGGGGAGTATGTAACCTAAGCTGACTTTAGACCACTGTGTTCCACTCCTGGTCAAACATCACCCCTATCACTCACCACACATCACCCCTATCCCTCACCACACATCACCCCTATCCCTCACCACACATCACCCCTATCCCTATCCCTCACCACACATCACCCCTACCCATCACCACACATCTCAGATACTAGTACCTCCTGACATTTCCCCCTTACCCTTGGTCACATGTCTTCCCCACACACGATTGACGATTGTTGACACCACGCCCCACCCCCCACCTATCACCGCTCGGCCATATACTACGTGGGTCATCTCCCACTCACACCCAGGGCTCAGTACACAGATACAACACTAACAGTTAGGTCCCAAGTGTCGCACCTGGGCGCCACAGTGTTGTCGCTAGACCCTTGTTGACACAGAGAAACCGGGAGGAGAGATCTGACAATATTACGACCCAATAAAATGATAACCATGACAAAATGAATTCTGGACGACCACGTTTTATACATGTTATCAGCAGACTTGGTCAACCCAGAGTTGTGGGAATGGAAATATTGGAAGTGTTTTGGGCTTTAACAATAGAAACACTGTACATCTGCTCATCAACAGTATGCATATAGTATGCTAAAGTATGCTACGGCAAGCTACAGTATGCTAAACTGGTAATGTTGGAATCGGTGGGAAGGGAATACGATTTCAGTAAAATTTTCAGTAATGTTCGATCAATACAGGAAATAGTTTGTTTACAATGTTTCGCTTCTCCAAGTGCTAATGTTGGAATCGGTGGGAAGGGAATACAATTTCAGTAACATTTTCAGTAATGTTCCATCAAGAATGCTCACAATACAGGAAATAGCTTGTTTACAAAAAAAAAATCCCTTCTCTAAGTGTATTGTGAACAAAAATTGGACTTAAAAATTACACAACTTTAGAGCGTTCAGAATACCAATATGACAAATGAACATTTAATCTATGAAATCTTGTGAACCTACTACATCAGTACCGTAACCTACTTGTTGAATCTGTACCTTCCCTTGGCAATTAATGAATGATTCAACATCCAAGCATAATGATACTTGAAGATTCCAGTTACCAAACTTACAAGTCCTTGAGTTTTGACACATTGAGTGGCATACATAAAAGTGGTCATTTAAATTGGTTTAGCAGACACATTACAATACAATACTTTCTACTCGCTGTTAGGATACCTTTAACCTCCTCACTGCTGCAGGCATATTATGTCCCAAACTAATGCACTACGGAATAATTAGGCAGAGAGGTTAACTCTATCCATGCTGTAGGAAACCGGAGACACCCTAAAGAGCAGTCCCTGTGATTATTCCAGCAGAGAGAGGGATAACACTGTCAGAAATGTTACAAATATTTCCTAATACTAATTGGAAGTACTAGAATGTATTGCTAAAAAAAACATTCATTTCACACATTTCAGTCATACCATTCATTGACTTCTTCAAAAGAAATATATAAGGTAATGGGTACTAACATTGCCGCGCACCAGGGTTAGAAGTTCCCACTTATTCGACAGCCAGATTTGTTTCTCCTAAAGGTATCCTATGGGCTAGCAGAAATTTCAAGGCTTATTATTCATATAATTGTTTGGGAGAGTATGTTTTAAAGTCAAGTTCTAACCCTGGTGTACCTGTAAATAAAGCACAGGGATGTAAGACAGAGGAGGTAAAGAGTGGAGAATTACATACCAGGTAGTATGCACGGATGTTCTTGACCAGCAGTTCCCAGTTGAGCTGTCGCAGTCCCACATCCTCCTCCACGTTACGGTGGATGTTCTGATACGCCGGCCTCCGGTCTCTGTGGAACAACAATAACAATATTAATATCAGACATATCATGCCAATGAGTGAGTGAGTGAGTTATTGCCAGCTGGACCCTCACCCTTAAGGTTACGAAACATTTTCAGTACAATTTCACATGCAAGTTCAAATTTAATAAAAATAATAATAACGTGCACGTTTATATTGTTCCAAATCCACAATCAAAATCATGCTCATAGTTCTACATTTAACAGTAGTAAAGTAAAAATCTTGAAAGTGGCACTACACCCAAAATTAAAAAAACAAACAAAAAAAACACATAAATGAACAGAAAAAAAATATGTAATTACTCCAGCAGAAATGATTAACAAAATCATTTAAAAGCATGATAACGACTAACGAAAACATTATCATTATCTTCCAAGCATAATAAATGTAATTTATCAAATGGCAACACCGGTATCTCTCCAGCTACCATAATAAGCTGTGATGACACATAGGGATCCTGCACAATGGCAACAAACCAGTGGTTTATAGACCTTATCTCGCCCAGACACTCCACGTATCTACACACACAAGGCAATTATATACTTCCTGTCCAGCAACAATCACAAGGTATCCCACGGGCCAACATGCATGTGTAATCAACAGATCTGCTTTTACAGGTCCCGTGATCATATATAAACGGTGATGTAACCACGGTAACATTATCTCCGTAACCGTGGAACTATCAATTTCACTTTTATTAAAACTTTAGAAAATTGTTAGATTATCAGATCAGTGAGAGTACATGGGCCCAATGACTGGGGTAATAATGTAGCAATATGAGCATGCTTTAGAGTGTGGATTTTATTTGGTGCAATATAAATGTATAAATTATTCTAGTATTTCTTTCAAGTTTTTGTTTTGCTTTTGTTTTTAATTCGGGTTTAGAGTCGCTTTCTAGAATCTTTCACTAATATCACGACTTGTCAGTTTAGGGCAGGAGGAAACCCGCAACATCTGTAGCGCTGAATGTTGCAGTAAACCTGCGATCATCAGCTGGTACTGACAAGACCAAGGATGATAACTGTATTGTCACTCTATCAATATTGAGTCAGAAAGGTAACATTGATGCCATAGGGCATAGATTTGAACCTGGAACCTTTGGCTCAGAAGTCCAACGTTCAACCACTGCACTACATCCTGCCCTAGTAAGTTCTCATGTTTGTACATATATAATATACTGTTTCCGTGGCTACATCACAACGACCAACAGAAATGATCGAAGGGAAGCAAACATTGTTCTGGTAAGTATATACAAGGCTCATCGTGAAACACTCCAACTGTTGAGAGCCGCCCTCTCAGCTTATGTCTACAGCCCTGTCATCACATTGCAACCTTCACCATGTAGCAGCATGTTCCATGGTAGCTCATAGATAGCCAATGTATTTAATCATTTGCTGGCCTCTTCACACAAGACAATAGTAAATCTAGGTAGATCCTGATTGGTTTATGGACCAGTGACAAGGGTGTAAATCACATAAATAGATGTGTGTGTGTGTGTGTGTGTGTGTGTGTGTGTGTGTGTGTGTGTGTGTGTGTGTGTGTGTGTCACACCGAACTGCTAACAGTCAATGAAATAGTCGCACATAACCATCTCCAAGATAGTTAACTATAGTAACTGTCGCTCGTAACAATCTCTATGATAGTTGCGGTGTGCATCTCCAAGACGGCCTGAAGATGTCGGCAATGTGCCGACGAAACATTGCGATTATTTAAACAGACATATGCTATGGCTAATGTACATTATTTTTTTATCTATTCATCTGCAAGATAGTCACACATAACTATAGCTCCAGATAGTCGCATGTGCATAATTATGTGATATAAAAAAAGAACTACAGGGATAGGAAGGTATTTTTTTTATGCTACTGCTAGCGATACCTAACAATTTATTCTAGTTTTTTTCTTGCTCAGATTATCTGCATAATATGTAAGGATAACAACCATGCAAGCCAATGCTTCATACTCATTATTCTGTGTCTAGTGCCACTGTCTGAACTTGCAGAACGAATCATTACAAATTATATATCTGCCAGTGCCAACAGCTTCTACCTTCAACATGTTCGTCAGTATACTGGTATACATGTACTAAGTCAGATGTATGTACATGGACTACATATTTCAACATGTTTAAGTACACTGTATTGATTGAAACCGATGCAAAGCAATTAATCAATTTCATACACACTCAACCACATATTCGACATTCCTTAACACTACATACTTGAATATAAAATGTACCTATACTTTAAATCGACTTGACCTAGTTGTCTATGCAATTTAAAAGGGGCACAACCTAATTTAAATTTCCTTATTATTTTTCTCTCTCTAGCCAAATCCTGTTTATCAACTTGGGGTCGTCATTATCAACTTGGGGATCGTTATTCATCAGCCTGGGTGCCTTCTTCATCCTTCTTCATCAACACCACACAACAAACTAAAGCTCCTTAACACCCTAGAGCTGCTATTTCAGCCGTCTGCTGGAGCTATACCGTCTGCCGAGCTATAACGGAGGAAGGGGTCAAGCCAGGTGACCAGTGCTTACAAATATACCCCTGTCCGAGACCTAATGCCACTCAGTTTCTCATAGATGTAGCAAAGATTTCCAAGACAATAGTTTACCAATGTCAATCGGCAGATCAGGGTCGCACGTAGGTCAATGTATTGTCCGTAGAAAGAATATATATACATTCTAATCCAGCTGCCATGGCTTAACCCTCTCCATGCTGAAGGCAACTGGAGATGTCCTAAAGAGCAATTGCCTGTGCCTAATCCAGGAAAAAGAGGGGTTAAGGGCCCATGACTCCAGCAAGACCTAGACATATTGGCTATAACTCTTATACTAGTGCCAGGACAACTTTGTAGTTCGGCTTACATGGGTCAGAAGTGAAGTTGGACTAATAATGGACAACTGGACAAGAGCTAAGGAATGCACTAATATTTACCATAAACATCCAGTATAGAATGTTTATCAAATGGAAATCATGGGTGGGAATGTGAATTTGAACTTTCAAGATATTCATAGATTAATACTGTAAGTTACATTCATGTACAACAATAGCACTACAGTCAGATACATGTACCATTCCTTAAACCCATCTTGACATAATAATACGGCTTGAAATAATTTGTACCAGTTCAAAGAGGGCATTATCTCTCTTATTGTGTCTCAATCAGCCAGTGATTTCGCACAGTGCCTGTGATTTATCACTGTGGTAATAAACGGAGGCTCAATTACCTAGCTGGCAGTATGCCAACAAATACCTCTGATGCATACCTGCAAAATATCTGAGTAACATACCCTACACCATTGAAGACCATGGGGAATTGTGTTCAAGAAAAACTTAAAAATATATTTAAATATTTGGCAGTAAAGTTGAAATTCAGAAAGTTGTAGAAATGGCTCAAGATGTTAACACAACGTTCAGTATTTAAAACCTACTAAATGAAATACATGCAATATTGCTTAATGTTTAATTAACTCTCTCCATGCTGGAGGCAACCAGAGATGCCTAAAACTTAAAACGGTGCCTGTGCCTAATCCAGCAGGAAGAGGGTTAATTATTGGCATATACAATTAGTTTGTTGACATTTCATGGTCAAATGTATTTTACCTGAAATGTATGATTTTTACCTGGGGAAAAATAGGCATCTCCAGTTGACATTAGCAAGGAGAGAGTTAACACATAGCATTTCTTAGGAGCAGTTCCTACATGCCACTATAAATACCATCCAACATACTCTCTATTATATATATACTATACCCTCTGTACAATTACCTAAAATATGTAGTCTCAATTTCTACATACCCATTTATTACAAACACATTCCTTGAGATCATATGTATTTAAAAGCTAAAGTATATCATTATAATTGAAATGCAACTCTTTGAAATATATATTGTTCGTTATTTTTATACCAGCATTTAAGTTTAATTCTTATTCAGTTTGTTAGGGTAAATAATTTTGTTAGGGTATGAGTTACTCAACCTTGTATCAGTGTTTGACATGACGTGCTGAATCTATGTGTTTTAATCCAAAAATACATTGAAGGGGATTGTGATAAAAAGGAATATGACGCTAGACTAATTTCACTAAATAATGAAAATATCAAATGTATTAGTGAAATTTGAGTTACAGTTTTGTGTTGAAATAAATTTGACTAAATTATATAATTTGCTAGCCTAAGCTGAACCCTACTCTCCATGCTGGATTAGGCAAAATCACTTAGTTGCCTTCAGCAGGGACAGGGTTAAACACAACATGTTTCTGGACTTCCTGGAGACATGCTAACCTTCAACAATGATAATCTTGACCAAGCTCCCCATGTCAAAAAGCTTAGTGCAAACATACAAATATGAAATCAATTTGTAATATTGTTTTACTTTCAAGCTAGAGCAGTTAGAATGAGTTGCCATCCTTACGTTATCTACTATACCACTACTATACCATCCATGGCTCATTGGTCTTACTGTAATACTAATACTTCAATTCCAACTTCTTTGTGGGGTTAAGTCTTACTACTATAGTGTATAAATTACAGAGTCGCATTGACAGGTAGAAACGGATGCAGTAACCATATATCAGCTGTAGTAACAATATCAGCTGTAATAACTACATCAGCTGACAGAACTGTAGTTTAACAGGGTATCATTTCACGAAGCTCTCTTATCCAATATAACTTGCTCTCGTAAGTGCATGATCCACATTTACAAGAGATCGCAGGGCTCTGGACTAACTAACATATGCCCAACGTACAGGGGCAAGTTAAATTGCACTGCTGGTAACCAACTTTTTAACATTATGCACCTTTGATGCCTTTGCTACTTGCCGTAACTTGCTCTGTGGGCAAGTAACTCAGAATGTTAGTCTAGAGCCCTGGATTGTTACAGAGAGTGCAATGGTCTGGTAACTTAGACAAAGAGCCCTTCGTGAAACAATACTCAGTAATGTTGCAGGGATGGAAATTAACACTAGCCCGGGTCATTTCTCCCAATGCTTTAAGGTATCCTAGGGGATAGTTGAAATTAATAAGATTTGTAATTTGTATCATTATTGGGGCTAGTAAGTTTTAAAGTTAGTTTCTATCACTGAATATGTAATCACATCCGAACGGCTGGCCTAAACTAAATGGCTTCAAACAGTTGGATGGGCTGGAACAGCCGAGCAATTATCTTGATCAAATATTGTTGTTCTGCATTGACTAATACACACAGAAGAGGAAGACAACACATCCCCCGACTGCAACAAAAACAGCAATTACTACCGCACTTCATCCTGACATTTGGTCCACTGACATTTGACAAGATTCGGGTACTTAAAATTGAATTCCACGAGGCAATAAAATCAATATTATTTCTGCAAAGTGTACATGAAATGGTGGATGTTTGTGGTTAAGGAGGTAAACAGGTGCAGTGTGGTTTGGACGTGTGCACATGACAACGCTGCAGATTAAACTTTATAGGCTGGTGTGCTCCTTGTGTTGGCACACACGCACACAAGACGGACATCATCACCAGCAAAATCGCAGTAAATGATCACACTTGCTTCATTGGTTAAAAATTCAGAATTAAAAAAAAATAATATTAAATTAAAAAGTTTAAATTGAAGTAGACTGCAATGCAATACTTGCAAGTATATTACCACACAAGAAAAACACTAACAGTGTAATCGATACATTCAATATTGCAAGTTGGCAGCGTGTGTCCAGCAGACTTTGCAGAATGTCAATTTAACTGTCAAATACTTCAATATGGACCAAGCTTGTAAATGCGAATTTGCTAACCAGACAGACAGGACAGTATTCTTGATCATCAATAAATAGAATCACAGCTGTATCCTGTGTGCAGATAGCGTTCACAATTACTTTTTAAAGCTGGGTTGGTTACTTTTCTACAATTAATTTTTTTGCTGTTGTATAATTTGAGAAACTGTTATTGTGCTGACTGTGCTAAATAGAGAGTCGACTGTTGATGTCAGGCAGACCAAATGATAATTATTAAATTAAATTTTCAGGGTAGGATCATTTTCAATTGAATTTACATTTAAAAATAAAATGATGCAAATTCATACAACACCAAGTCTCAATTGGGATTTCTAACATTGTGCTGAGACTGACAGATGTTTAACATTATGCTTCAGGGAAGACAGCGTTTTTCCAAGCAAACGTTTAACCCAATCGCTCTTATTGCAGGAAACACACCCAAACCATCTCCAAACACCATTTTAAATATTGTCACACACTTCTGTTTACCTAAACATCCAGTGACCGTTTGAACACGGTCTAAAATTCTATGGATTGTCTCCGTTCTGTTTGTCCGGTTTTAACACAGATGTTTCAACACTGTCTATTGTAATGATTGTACATATTGCATCACTTAAAATAGATAGAAATTGTATACGTATATTAAAAGTTTTATTCTACCAGTTTCATTGATTATTTTATGACAACAGTTTCTTATTAATTAATATTAGTATTACTGAATAGTAGGGCCTACTGTAAATCGTGAAATTAATCAGAGCAGAATATTAATGCGAAAACTGCTGCCCTGGATTGGCGCATTTCTCCCTGCTGAATAAAATCAAAGTACTGTATGAGTGTATGTATTCTATTTCTGCATGTGATCGGGAAACTTAAGTCGCCTTCAGCAGGGAGAGTGTTAAAGGTAAGACCGGGGAGGGGGAACATGTATGGATACGTGGCCATTCACATTTTATTGGTGTCACATTGCTGACTAAAATCTAGAGGTTGCATTAAATTAGTGACGCATTAATTTTGTAAATTACAACAGTTATTTATTTCCGTAACTGTTACTGTAACAATTTTTAAATATTTCAATTTAGTATATATCTTTGACCATGAAATGAAATATGTCAACAAACAGTGATTATATGCCTTTAATTTATTGTCACATTGGGAATTGAATGGTCAAAGATCACCAAGACCCGCTCATCATCTTATCTTGCTGTCACCTGTACAGTGATGTAACCTGCTAATTATCTACAGTAGTTCCAACACAGCCAAGTGTAATTACAGGTATTCGACTGGCAACACCTGACTTGTGCTACCAGGCTGACAGCTGGGGATACACACAAGACATGCTCTGGGAGTGGGGTGTCCCGCCCTGGGAGTGGGGGGCGTCCCTCCCTTCACCGCAGGGACCTGCCTTTGCTCGTGAATGTCGTCACTCATGTGCGACGGAATATATGCCTTTGCCTGTGAATGTGGCCACTCACGTGTGACAGAATATGCTTACAACAAAGAAAATCCAATTACTAACGCAAGGGTTAATGGGCCACGATGCCTGCATCACTCAATATCCTGTGGTCAACTTGGACACAGTAGCATGTTGTAGGTTAATGGCTCACTTCTGAACTGGCTTCACAACGTTATAATTGAAGATTAAGACGTTATTTATAAGCATTTTGTGTGTCCAATTATGATGAATAGAACTGTTTAATCCTCTTCATGCTGGATTAGGCACAAGCAAGTTGCTTTTTAGGGAATCGCCGGGTAATATTATATTCCGAGGGGTATTATTATTATATATGCTTAACTCTGTGGCATAGTTAATATGAACAAGGATTTAGATAATAATGTTACTTAATACTAGTATATAATGTACATAGCAAGCTGATACTGATTGATACATTTGATAGTTGTTCATGCTAGAAGACTACTCACTATGTTTGTATATCAATGACACTGTCATGATAGTGTATGCTATAATGTTATGTAGTACATATTATACTTACATTTGCTGCATAACATCACAGAGAAATGTTCCATCGTACAAATCTCTGTACTGTAAAGGAGGGCTCTCTGGGGCACGAAATGTCTCCACCTAAATATATGTATAATATTGTAACATCATTGATGCCTAGCATTAACATAAATTTACAGAATCATAGCTTGGTCGTTAATAAAATAGCGAAAAATCACTGAATAATTAATTTATCATTACTCAAGTGTGTCATTGAATAAATAATTTATTTAAAAACTTGAATGAATGCAAGGTAAATGATTCATTAATGACAACTATCTTAAAGGCAGATTCATTAGAATGAAAATTGCCACAAATGATACAATAACAATAGCACGTTTGATCAGTGGTCACTCACCCACACAACAAGAGGGTTTGTCATAAATGCCCGGTTTTCTTGTGGGTGTGCCATAATGAAAATAAGACTTGCTCTCACAGGTAAATCCAAACCCGACCCTCCAATCCACTCATTCTCACACACTAGCAAAGCTAGAACACACCACAAACAACCAGATATTCAATGAAATGACGATCACAATATACAGATATCCAGCAAAAGGAAGGGACCAACACGTGTGTACGACATCCACAACACAAGAATGACGACTGTCCACTATTTTTGACAACGCTCTAGATAATCCTCCGATTCTTCAAAGAAAAATTACGGTTAGGTTGGATTCTGTACAATATCCGACATTGAAACACATCCGAACTCCCGTATGCTTCATGAATAGAATTCCATTTCACTCAATGTTTACTGTGGCTCACAATTTCAGACAGGTAGAAGCATGCACAAGCCTTGAAATTCACAACACCGCGACTGAAATCTAAGATCTAAACAGCGGTCGCGTCTTTGGATTATAATACGCGAATGCATCGAGCTATGGACGCCGGTAGATTTCTTCTACATGGTGACTGCCTGAATCATTGTCCATTGCAGAAAGATAACATAGAGGAAATGACACATATAATCTAGCAGCGTACAGTCATGTGTCCGATATTTCTTCGCCACATTTTCACTCAAAATATTACCACTCCATATTACACTCAGGTACAGCCAATCAGGTCAGAGTAATTTGACCTTTGACATGAACTAGTATCACTGCGCGGAGGAGAGTACCATGATAGTGCCAGAGTTATTTACATTTATTTGGTCTACTGTCAAAACAATCTAATATTTTTTCTTGACGTACTATGTAACTGTTTGACCTACTAAACATTAGAGTATGAAAAGTTGCAAATAAAGGCTTAGAACTATTTAAGACAAATCCATTTAGCAACCATGTCAACAAAAACGGACACCTGCGTTTGTGACTGTCGCATGGTCCAAGGGAGATAAATCATACCGTCATATTATAGCAAACACGTTATCTGGTTATAATTATTTTGAGCAATATTAAATATTTATTCTAATATTATGCAATCACTTATTATTGATATTCCAACAATATAAAAACTAATTTAAATGAAACATACAAAAAATGACAAGACAATTATTCAAGTTTTTGAAGTTGTTATTATTACCACATATATATCGCAAATATCCAGAATAACTTCTCAAATGTTCTTTTTGTGAAATATTAAAAACTAATTTTAAAATATAGTAGAGCCTAGACCGTCCTTGGCTCAAATTACATGTAGCCTACTCGAATGCAAATATTTCATTTTACAAGATAATCTGATTAGCCTACTAATTTAATGAATAACAATAATTATTCAGAGTCTAATACAAATGCAATCTAATTAAAATTAGATTGAAAGTATTGCTCCAAATATTACTGACAAACCGCTCAACAACGTTGTTGAGCGTATGTCAGTAATATTTGGAGCAATATTTTCGTATCTAGCTGTATACAGCTGTACACAATCACATTTATTTGTATGATAAATTCATTTAAATTTTAGTTGGATCGATCACAGAAGTTCTTCACACATTTTCCCAATGATTCAGACAGTGAATGTTTTCCCAACTTGCCTTCAATGAAAATGTATATCCAAAGGTATACACAAAGCTCGTTAATTTGGTCAATATTAAGCATGAAATACTATGATGCCTTTTGACTAGCGCTTATGCTGTTTACATATCACCCTCTCTCGACAGTTCGTACTATTCATTAGTATTTGAACTTGAAGCTGATAACCCTGTTAGCTGAGGTTGTTGACATAATGTTCTGATATTTTTCAAATAAACGATATTTTATTACCGCTTCTCACAATACTGAAATAGCCGTTCGTAAAATAATTTTTTAACCGTTTAAACCTCGATTGTGATTGTGAATTTTAGGCCTCCCGCGTTCACGATCTGCGGTTATATTAGACCATCCCGAACTAACGACTAATTTCTTTAAATACCGGTAATAATTAAATATCATAGTGAGAGAAATAAGTGTGTCAATACTTTAAATTGGTATACGTTAAAATCTATTCTGTAGGGTAGCCTACCTTTATACAATGTTCTTAACCTCGGTGGGGGGGGGGGGGGGGGGGGGGGGGGGGGGGGGGGGGGGGGGGGGGGGGGGGGGGGGGGGGGGGGGGGGGGG
>JAVCKX010007300.1:0-15233 GCA_034780695.1 Lepetodrilus gordensis | reverse complement strand
TAACCTTTCCTTGCTTGAAAATTGTCTTCAATCATCAATGGCTTGTAAAGGATGATGTCGCATAGATCTGTGTTCTTGTTCAATGTCAGTTATAGCGCCAGTAACTGCTGGTGTTTGAAAGTCCTCTTCAAGGTCTATTGTGGATGATAGGGTCAGTTGCTTCAACTTGCTTGTAACTATGCATGCTCTCTTCAATGTCACTCTTGAAATGATAATATCAACCAACATTGATATAAGCGCGTATTTGCTTTCTTATAGACCCTTTATTCATCACGCATATTAGAAATCTTCTCTTAAATGTTAGTTGATCATTTTATTACCCGGAACCTAAAATAATCGACGATCGATCAAAAATATTTCTTCGTTCAGATTCAGATTATATCGTCTTACATTCCTATGTATAGGCCTATGTAGTTTCTGCGGTAATATATATGTTAATGTATTGTGCTATAGTGAATAACTCACACACTAAAACCAATGCAGTATCTGTGCCACTATAAAGCACTGAATATATAACAATATACACTAAACCTTAGATGTTGAGTGAAAACAGCATTAATTATTTGCCGCCTGCTACATTGCCGTCATTGATGGACAAGAACGAGAGGTTTATATGGCTGTAAATAGCGTCTTCCTGGACATTGATCGAGAAGCAGCCCGCGCTAACAATTATCTCAGACAACAGTTATGAAACCAACATTTGCAAAACCTCTATGAGTGTATTAGACGAATGTTATTAACATTGAGCATCTGTTATAGATACTCGTCACTGTTTTTATATTTCTACCAAGAAAACCATCATATATGCACCATAAGAACATACTATACTATAAAGGCCCCTCGTATAGCTGGTGCCAACTATCATGGGTCCATTGCCAAACAGCCCCTGACTAATCATTACCTTGACTTGTTTCCGGATATTTAATAACGTGACAATAAACTTATGAATGCTTTGAGGAGTGGAATTGGGGCCTCATTGGGAGATGTTGGATCGATGTTTAGCCCGCTATAGTCTGATACCAGGCAATCGACCTGCCACTGTGCGCCCGGGGCGTTCTGTGCCACCATCTCAATACACTGTTTGCCCACTGGAATCTCAGCTTCCGTATAATACAATTAGCGGCTGATTATACTGCGCGCTATGCGCTCTTCTATTCGCCACCACTCATTTAATCTTAATTGTATAGCGTATGTATACGTAGTGTGGATAAAGTTTACGTCTATTTAAAAGCAATCATGAAAGTGATATAAACCCAAATTGAACTATAAAAGAAACATTATATATAATCAATATAAGCGGATAGATTTGGGGATACAAATACCTTACAAAAGAGGTGTTCGAACTGTGTATATATGCATATTTCTCGTGCGAACTATACATTAACCTGCAAGTACTTTCGTTAGCAAATGTATACTAGTTTATAGTTTATAGTAGCCTATAAGTCTTGTTTAGCGGACGTGTGATATTATAGACGTTCAGTATTATAGAATGTTACATATAAGGTATCAGTTATCTTTTTCATAATGTATAAATATAGTATACTAGTAATTATTTAAGTTATTTTCAAAAGCATACGCTTAGACGCAAAGAATTCGAACACCACGAACAACACTGAACACAGTAACTTTAATTTCCCACCTAAAGCCAGTGTTGTAAGCTATAGTCAGACGATATAAATTTATTGACAGGAAGAAGAAAAAATGATTTTGTAGTTAGCCTACTAGTTTTATCTTCGGATTTGACTACCTACTATGGCTTAGGCCTACCTTGCATACTAAATGCTATCCGTAACATACATAATATGCTTTCAATAGCTCCGTAGCAAAGGCCTATCCATGACATACTTTCCACAGCTTAATTATATACAGTGTATACTATATAATATATTAGTATTAATGGCATATCTTCATATTACATCATATAGCCATCAGTTCATAGCATACTCCATATAGCTTATACAACGTATATAATTCACAAGCATATTCACATCACACTATCTAACAAGTATGCTACATGTTCAACTTATAGGCATATTAACATCAATATAACTGAATTTTATAGCATAAAATGTTGGATACCGTTAATTTTATTTTATTTTATATATATATTACTTATATAAGGTTTCTTTCCACGTCTTATATAAACTATAGGCCTCCCAAATGCAAAGTAAACACTATCATGACCTTATTCGTCGGATGATTTGAAGCTCTTGTAGGCCTACTCCTAAATATTCTACAATGTGAAAGAGGGAAAGTAAATATTGTATATCTACGAACAAATTACCATTTGCATTATATATTATATGTTATTTTAGCACAAACATAACACTTTTGTGATTGACCTGTTTAGTTACATCATTATTAGGCCTCATGCTATTAGATATGTTTAACAATATTACCTGTAGGCTACTGCTAGCTTATATTGTACAACCTGAGTCACATTTTCATCTACTTTTATACTCCGGTATCGAAGCATCAACCGTGTCTAAATCTTATTTTGGGTGGCGTTCCAATATTGTCTATACCCTAGGGCAGTTTGATTACACTACCATAACTAATAACACTTCGCTCAGATAACGGTATCCAAAATTATTTAGTGGGATGTTTTGGTTTTTATAGACAAATTAGTGCCCTCACTGAGAGGAACCATATCGCTTATCAACATCAGCCAATCAAAACGCGTCTTCCCACAGAACGGGACAAATTGTTTCAACAAGGATATCTGCCAGGAGAAATTAGGTCACCTGAAAAATCTATCTAGAATATTTCCGATGAAATAAATCGTAAAATTGTGTTCTCTATATTGTTTGCAAATATATAGTATATTAATCTATCCCCGACAATTGTGCGTTAGTGCTGCTAAATCGTAATTAAAGCACAAAAATCCAAAAGCTATGTGGGCTCTCTGATCAACATCTATTTTCTCCCTAAGAATAGGCCAGCGTCTGTTATGAGACGGCGGCCATATTTACTTGTAAGGTTTACAAGTGTAATGGCGGATGCGAAAACCGTCGAACTTTAAACAATTTTCCTGAAGAAGCTCAAACGACACAAGGTGTGACGCATATTGCAATCGAAAGAGAGTATACCATACTAGCTCCATATAATATTTATGGGGCCGTATATAGGTGAGTATTCTCTAAAAATGTTAATTTCTCCCGGTATGTTTCCGAGCTTTTGAAACCATGTTTGAACCGAATCTGATGGTGAATATATCGGATGATACGTGTTAATTCTGCTTGATTTAGACCTTTGGTTTGTTTTGAATTATGGAAACGTTTTTTGTTAAATCAAAGCGATTGATTTTATGCCCCGTTTGAAGTAGTAACATGATTTTTTTGGTCGGTACGCAGAAGCCGCGACCGCCATTTTGTGAGTTTCAAGCTGAAGACGGGAGGGAAAGTTGCGTCGCCATTTTTACCAGCTCCAGCCAAGATTTGGTAAAAAATATTAACCCGGCAGAATTTCCACGTGTTTCGTATTAACTGCCAATATGTTTCGATTTCTAATAGATTGTGGTAACTGGGTTATGTTGCTAATGGATCGCGCCTTTGTTCAGTCGGTTGTTCTTTGTCTACGCGCGGTCTGTTGAGGTAGAAGATACAGTATTTAGAGGTCGGATTTATTGTTAAGAATATAAAATGTAATTTATTTGACTTTGTCATGTCCTAAACATTATTTGTTTCCATATTTCAGGTGTCTTACTTCTGATGGAGGCGGTAACGTTCCATTGGTGACTACCAAAATGAACACCTTTGGGTGACGAATCCCCTTCAACTTCGAATTTTATTAAGAAAATTACGAAGAAATTATTTATTTTAATTTTACTGATACTTATCGACAGTATACATCACGTTTTCCAAACTGTCATTTTGATGACATGACTCGTACTGAAGATATCTCTCGACTCCCGGGCTGCATGTATGTTTACCGGTAGCCATGATTAACAGTGACAAAGTAATAACAATCAACAAAGTGTAACATTGTTTTTACCCCCAAAATGGTTAAAGAGGGGGATACGGGTTTGACGAATCCCACATATGCAAAGTGGTTGTTAGAAGCAATAAAGAAAGTTAAACAACAAAAACAAAGACCAAGTCTTGATCGCATCTCTAATGCTGTTCGTCAAAACCACAAAGTCAGTAAAGAGGCAATAGAAGAACAACTGGAATTGGCTGTTAATGATGGAATTGTGCTAAAAACCTACAATAAAGGACTCATCTCGTATAAAGATCCATCTCGAATCGTGCAGCTTCAATCAAGAAATCTCAAAATTGGCAAAAAGGATGATCTGACTAAAATTATTGTTCGGACAGTTCGAGAACTTGGTGAGGTTGGAGGGTCTACCATCAAAAGTGTTGAAAAGTTTGTTAGGAGAAGTTACAATATTGAGATTAGTGATGGTGTTGACTTGGCACATCAGTTGAAATTATCTCTGAAATCTGGTGTACAGAAAGGAATTCTCATTCAAGATGGACGTTTGATCAAACTTGGAAGTACTCCTGTCAGTGAATCTGATTCTGCTGGATCTAACAGCAGCAACAGTTTCCACAGCAGTAGTATTGATGAGGAAAAACATTTTGACGACATCATTTTACCATTTGAAAGACACAAGGTTTGTATATTATTATTATTATTATTATTGGTAACAATCTCGCGAGATAATTCATATTCTGGCTTGATTAATCTGATGTGGTAAACTTTGTAATTATTATATTAAAACCATGAAGTAGATCTATATAATTTCTATAACATTATGACATTATTTTGAATATATTATGAACAAATTAGGTGATTGAAGATTAAAATATTGTTGATTTCATTCAATGTTTTAGTTTGATAGTATGTTTATTGGCTGGTTGAAATGGTGCTGTTGAAATGAGCATTCATCTGCTTTATATATATAATTTACTTATACTATACAATAATATACCACAATATTAATTGTTTCCATGATAATAATTACAACATTATAATTCAAAACATTTGAAGCAGTATTTGGTAGGACTGGTAAAATACAGGGACACTTCCAAGCCCTCTCACTGTTTACCATGTTCACTTTACAAGGTGTTTGTAATAATGTATGTGATGTTTCATGTGTGACATGTCTCTGTAAATCAATACAGAAGATACTGTTCCAACTTCTGTATAGTAAATAATCACTACTATCATGTCCCAGTCTGCTGTACAACTAAAGTGTACCCAGGCCAGGATTTGTTGTGACTGGAGAAGGTCACATGGTATTGTTTACCCTAGAAGCCTATACTGTCTATCAAGTCCCTAACCAACTGGCAAGTCTGTGTGTATTGAGTCATGAAAGAACATTCTTCCCCTGTGGCTTGTCGGCCTGTCTGCTTTATTTACTCCAATACCAAACAAAGGACCTCAGCCGTAACATTAGTTTGCCCCTGCCACAGACACTTTATATAACCAGTGAATTTAGACACCGATAGTAAATCTTCCAAGCGTGCGTACATGGTCAAATATCTACGGAAATAGGTGGTGGTGAGCAATTTACTGTGATTAAGTTTGTGTCATGAGCTTGCAAGATAAATGGTGAATTGAATTGGTCTAGTGGAGGGTTGTGTTGATGAGGCGGTTCTAGCACCAAGTGGTCGTGGTAGGCAGGTCAGAGGGAGAGAGAGATGATAATGTGGCAGGTGGCAAGGTATTGATTGTGAAGGCACTTGGCCGTTGGAAGCCCTAGTTGTGTAGAGTTTCTCTGGCTGATTGATCATGTGATACCCTTTCCTGGATATCCGCTCAATCAATAAGGCAATAGGGAGCTCATCAGCCAGCTTTCCAAAGTGCTATTGCATTCATTGAAGCAAGTGCTGCACAAAATCTACTGCTCTTTCATGCTTTTATACCATACATTAGCTTGGAATCTTGATTTAATATGGTTAAAGAGACGTATGTTTATCATATTAATCTGTAAATACTTTACGTGAATAAATTGTAAATATCGGCTAGTCGAATGTGTGTGACAGTATCGACTAACTCGGCACATTATCGGACGTAAACATATGGCTAGTCAGCATTAGAAGTTACTTCAGACTTCATTATCATGATTATGATCGACAACACACAAATGGGTCTTGTACTATCCTATTGCAAAATTCAAAAGTGTTGGTCCCAAAATTGACTCATGATGACATCATATGATACCGGAATCAGTTTAAAACACTGTTATTTTTTAATTCATTATTGTTTAATACATTTCAATAATATAAACTTACTTGTAAAGCTTTATAAACATATACATAGATTAATTTTAATCTGCTAACGTACATATCGTTCAGCTCCAGTGAAATGTATTAAATTTTTGCATACTGCATAAATTAGCTGCAATATATTTTTTCTTGTAGATGATATTGTTTCTAAACATAGTAACATTTACATTAGATATCGTACCGTAATCATTGTAATCATAATAGAGATTTCATGCTATTTATTACAACTCATCTTACTGCTAGTGTCCCTATCAATCAGTATTTTGCATGCACATACAACTGCATGAACAAGTTGTAAAAAAGAATATGGAATAATATTGCTTTGTAAATGAAACCTGATGCCTGAGTGGTTGGTGTTTACAAGAGATACAAGTTCAGTTTGCTGTTCTACAAGTTATGAAATGCAAGTGTCAACACAAAATTGGAAATATACTATACAAATCTTTCAAATTATTGAATTTAAGGACACCTTGGCCATAAATTAAGACTAAACTATTAACATGATTAACTAATAATTTTCATATCAAACAAATAATTATTTGGAGATTTTGAAACACTATCTTCTAAATACATTAAGCAAGGAATTAGTAGACTAGTGGTATTGCCCCTATATTTTATCTCCACTCATCCTGTGCATAGTGCAGCAGTACCAATTTATCTGTATTTATCTTTGTTTTAGGGGTAACCTCATTTTGAACTTGATCCATGATCCATAATCGGCCAGCCAGGCAGTTTAGGACAAGAGCCAGCATGGGGCTATTTACCATGTTTACTAGTTGCCCCTACCATGCCTACTGGTATTGATACTGATAGGTCTTGACCTGTGTACTTACTCCTGGTGACACGGTTGGTCACTATTTTGTAGGATGGCGCATCTATCTGAGTTATATAGTTACCATGGTTAGCCAGTTGACAATTACATATATCAATTTATCAGATTGTTTTGGCATTTGCTAAACTACTAACTAGTCATTCAACGGAAAACTGTTTGCATATTTCTACAGGGCTCTGGACTAACATTTGCCCGACGTACAGGGGCAAGTTAAATTGCATTGCGGGCAACCTACTTTTTAATATTTTGCACCTTTGATACTTGCCCTGACTTGCTCTGCGGGCAAGCAACCCTGTTTCTATCTTCATAATTTGAAGCAAAGCTAAAGAACAATACATTTATGATATTATTTTTTCATTTTGTTATAGAAACTTGCCAAACCACTGCCTCTGTGCAGCTTCTGTCTGGGTCCGGCTGAGAAGAATCGTGATGGGAAAGAGGAGGATCTTATCTCGTGTGCCACATGTGGAAGCAGTGGTAAGATATCCATCTGTCTTATTTGTTTTGGTGGTTTGATTACCATTTGTTACGTAATGCAACAGGGATGCTACCCTTCCACCATGTCCACAGTGCAGCCAGAGAACAGGCCACCGCGGTCCACTCCAGCTCTTTCTCTACTTGGTAACAGTGTGTAACATATGTCGAGGATCACAACTGCACTATGGCAGAGGATGATAACAAGCAAAATTAAACTTTATTATTTACATTTCTAGCTTTACTAATACATGTAATAGTACTAGTAGTAGTAGCAAACCATGGTAACATCCCCTGGTCCTCAACTAACTGGTGTAGGTCCCCATGACAGTTAGGACTTACAACACCAATTGCAAGTCGCTGCAGTGCTAGCTATTGTCTGATTGTGTCTGTGAATAAACACGGTGTGACAGTTGTATGTTGTGCTCTTGTTATGAGTTGTCTGTACTATTAGTATTACTACTAACATTATATATAGTGTTTGTGGAAATGACAATTGTGATGTACGTGAGGTCCATGAAGATCGGTTGTTGCTGACGAAATGACAGTCGAATTAACAGAGGAAAATTATTGGCTCTCTGTCCACACAGGAAAGGTAATAATGACATTTAGCGTTGACTCCAAACACTAACTTTTGAACTGTATTTTTTGTTGTTACCACAAGTTTGTTTTGGAGGAAATAATATTCTAACTCACCATGGCTTATGAAAGCACCATTTGTATTTTAAAAATATGTTTAGCCTGTGTTCATTTTCCTCTATTTGAAACTTGGGAGATGATGATCAAATCCTTCTTGTCAGATTTATCAGTAATTGTAATGATCAAATTACTAACTAAGTAACCATGGTGATCAAATCCCGTGTCAGATTTATCAGTGACCATGACAACAGAAGAATTGTTAATGTAGCTTTCATAATAGTTTAATATTTGTTTGTGTGTGTGTTGCATTTAATTATAAATATATAACTGGAGTAACTCTTACTTAAGGTGATTGTGATGGAAAGGTCATAAATAATACTAAGTTACAGCACTTAATATGTTGAGATGATATTACCAGTTTATCACTTTTGGACTTGTCGCTATTATCACCAGATTGTTTGCACAGCACTTATTATATGGCTGTTATACTTTCTGTTTTCAAAGTATAATTGCCATGATCAATGGTGATGGAGAACTATCATATTATGAAATGGTGATTAACATATTTGCTTAACCCTCTCCATGCTGGAGGCAACTGGAGTAAAAAGCAGTGCCTATGCATAATACAGCAGGGAAAGGATTAAGCATAATTTGTCGGCAGACTGTTAGATTCCCAAATGATTGCTGGATATGCAATGATCCAAGTATGAAAACTTGCAGAATAAGTCTTGCATGCGGAACTGTTGTTACAAGCCTTGCATGTCTGGTGATGGAAATATAATAGGTGGGGAGTCACCCACAGCACCCACCCAGTACTGGATTATCATGGTGTAAACCATTAACCATGTTAACCTAAACAGCCTGTAGCTGGCAAACTGCCAGGACTACTGACACAAACAAGTGGCAGCTTCACTGCTCATCAGCTGACTGCATCTCTCCTGGAGTATCCAATTCAATCACTAGACTAGACAAGCAGCTATTTGAACATTGCCTTCATTTTCTATAACTTATAAGTAAAGGGAGACCATTCTTCTAGGCTGTTGGTAAATTAGCGATGATTTGCTTACATGTATTATGAGTATTAATCATTTGAATGGTATTATTTATCAGCGAAGAGATTGCTTATCAGAATGCTATTTATTATGTAATCAGAGTACTACAGTATTGCTATTGTATGTTTGTGATATTTATTATGCGTTCCAATTACTAAGATGTTATTGTAATTGGAGTAGACAAGCCTAATGGCAAGTTGATCTAGTTCCTTCATGACACTGGTTGTGTTTCAGGTCATCCGACATGTCTGAAGTTCTCCCAGGATTTGGCTCTGAAAGTCCGGTCATTGCGATGGCAGTGTATAGACTGCAAGCGATGCTCATTTTGTGGGAAGTCTGGAAAAGAGGTGAGAACAGAACAGAACCTTTATTTCAATCAGGCCGAGAACCTCTGCATATTAGCCTATGAGGTACAAAAATAATAACAGAATTATTCAATACAACATGGTAACTGTGGACATGGACTTGCTAGACAAAAGTAAATATGTAGATTGTGTTTATCATGTTAGCCGTCCAAGTAACTATGTGACTGTTGTACTGTTGATGTGATTACCCTCCACTGTGTCCACTGTGTGATATTGTGATGCTACTCTGCAGGACAACATGCTGTTCTGTGATGCCTGTGATCGGGGATACCATATGCAGTGTTGTGACCCGCCTCTGCACCGAGCACCGAAAGGTCAGTATGCTATGATGGGACTTGTTAATTGTGAATGTGTTCACTGGTTAGACGTTGTCACTGATATCAATGGATAATCACTGGTTGGGCTTCGAGGCTTTTTCACTGATATGCATTGCAACTCTTAAACCACAATGCACATTTCCAATTTCCATTTTGTGAAGTATTTCTCCTGAAGTCGTAATGTTTCTTTTGACTAGATCTAATTTTGTTTATGCTACTAGCTGTTGGTAATTTCTTTTAAATTAATAATATTATTTAAATTCCATGAAAGATTCCCGCAGCGACGTTAAACTCCATATATCTCTGACTCACCATGAAATAGAGTAAAAATGTCTTGCCTTGTACGTCTCATGCTTATTGGAAAAAAACAAACCCTGATAGTTTTATGTTTTTGAATAAATTCTGTTTAATATCTACAAATTTTCAACCAAGTAGCATTTGACAGTAAATCATCGACTTGTTTTTGGGTAATATGTGAGAATTATTGTTTGCGCAGGTGCATGGAAGTGCAACTTGTGTGACCCTGACCGAGGCAACAAGAAGGGGAAGAGGTTTCTGGATATGGCGGCACGCTACACGGCCAGATTACGTGCCAAGGAGAAGGCTGCCAAGCTACAGAAAGCCAAGGCTGTACTCAATGCAGCCAGAAAGTGAGTGCACCATTCTGACATGTCATCATTATATTGAAATGACCGTCTTGTTCGTGACCTACAGGTTAGATCATTAGACCTAACAGATTAGATATTCCCCCATGTACAAACAGGATCATTGCCGATCCTGGGATTCGAACCCGAGTTGCTGAATTGTGAGTCCAATACTCTACTGACTGAGCCAAAGGCCGAGACCAACTTTTACTTAAGAGCACAGGGATAATAACTAACTTTAAAACGTATTCGCCCAAATAATGATATAAATAACAAATGTTTACAAAAGACATGAATTCCTACTCGCCCTTAGGATACCTTTAGCATTTGGAGAAATGGCCCGGGCGAGTGTTAATTGCAAACCCTGGAGCATCTTTTATTACACCCAGCTACATAGATTCACTTCATACATTGGTTCTGACATAATTTATTATAAAGATTTAAGAATACTTTTAATTCTTTATGTCTGTTTTTTTTCTTTAATCGTATTTTTGTAAGTATATCAAGAAAAAATACATATTACTTGTTATTTTCAGGCAATTCGAGCATGTGAAAACTGGCAAAGGCATTCCACGAGGGCGACCGCCTCAAATAAGGTCATCGTCCTTGCTGATGACTGCTCCGTCCACGAACTATGTCCATCTGAAAAACAAACGTTCGAGCAGTCGAGAAGACAAGGAAAACAAACGGGCAGCAGTGGCAAACATGGAAAATGGCAATCACAGTTCGTCATCATCTTCATCGTCGTCGTCATCATGTGAGTCAGACACAGACGAGGAACACGGCATCTTGCAGCCTTTCATGGGTGCCAACAAACCTAAGGGCTTAATAGATGGCCTCTCTCGCTTCTTTACTCCGTCTAACAAGAGAAAGTCTCGTGTCTCACTTAGTTCCTTAGAGGCAGATCTGGCAGCTATCGTGTCAAAGCCCAAACCCGGCCGGCCGAGCAAGTCTCGGCAAGCGGCTAAAAAATTGTTGAAAAAATCCAAACTATTGCAAGTGAATAAAGGACGCAGATATTACAATTGCCCCCCAGGAAGTGGTCAGCTGAAGGGCCTGTTCGACGGGCTGTCCCATTTGTTCACCGCACAGGGGGACAGGAAGCGTAGCTTTTCCTTTCACTCCCCACCGCGTGATATGCAAGCACTGACAATACAGACCAGTACACCAATATCAGACGTTTTCATGGATGTTGATGACAATAAGTCTGACAATCCGTTTGAATTCACGGGCATCGAGAGCCCCATTGTCCTCCCGCTAATCAGGGGCCGTGGCTTGCCCAAACCTGACTGGAGTAGTTTAGGATTCCTCTCGGAGTCCAGCATCAAGCACCAGGAGAGAGGACGTGGGCTGTCAACGTCGACCTTGACCTCCGCAGGTCAGGGGAGAGGGCGAGGTCGCGGACACAGAAAGGGTAAGACGATTGATGATTCTTTCGCAGAGCGATGTGTCAATAACAGAGATGCCAACCGTTTTGAATATTTTGTAAATAATGGTCAAGTTTAGAACATTTTGTCAAATATTTTTGTTTTCTAAAATGTATCTGATATGCAAATTATGGAATACCTGTTTGTATGATATATTCGAGATTCACAGGTCGTTGATGGTTCTTGAGCATTTTATTATTCACTTCTTTGAGTACAATAACTTCAATTAGCTACAACTATGCATTTTAAGGGATTTGAATTGAATCTGCCTTTGGTAGAAAACACAAGAAAGTCGTGATATTACACCATGAACAGCGATCACATTTGATATTTTATCGATAAATCAACTGGTTTGTTTAGGTTTTCACCAAATGTTATTGTCAGCATGCAAAACATGCAGAGCTTTTTAACATGTGATATTACATTCAACAATCACACAATATGTGCAAAGTGCAGTTTTGAAACATTGATTGATGAGTAAATCTATTTAATGCTTTGTTGGGTCATTTAATGTGCAAAAGTTAATCTTGCAAATACTGCTTAATGCATTATGAACAATAATTATAACTAACATAGGTAATTTGCACTATATTCACCCCCTCCCTGCTCATTCTATTTCAGTCCATTTATATATCTAGTTACCATAAATCTATACGTTCATTCATGAACATGTAAAATATTTTTTATAAACAGTAAATAATTTAATGCTGTTTTTTTCTTTTTCGAAGCGGCTTGGCATCTCTGCATGTACTAAATAACTAAAGCCAAGTAGCTAGTGAGAAATAATACTACGGCACATGTTTTTTCAAAATTTGCGTATCTTGGAATTGCCCTTGTCCTGTATGAGTGTGGAAAGGAATTGTCCTTGTCTGTGTGTGTAACAAGGAGTTACACTTGTCCTGTGTGTGTAACGAAGAATTGCCCCTGTCATGTGTGCTCACCTCATGATGAACATTTAATGAACACCCAGAGTGTAAACATGTTTGGCTATAGCAGCATGAATCACCGGAGATTCATGACTCTGCTCAAAGTGCTCATCTCACTATGATCACAGCGTGCGTCTGTCTGTCTGTCCGTCCGTCCTGCTCATCCCATCATCAAACTTCACCAGACCGCTTCCTGAGTTATCACCAAGTCCTGCATCTATTTGTGTTACCTACCAATGTCTTGGGCGTAACTAACACTTTACTACTTGCAACCACTAAGACTAAGTGATCGGTAACCATTCAAAATGCTCATACTAACAGGTGGTTGTAGTATCATTTGATATCTATGTAACTATCTTGAATTTTGTGATGTCGTTGATTAATTAAAGTTGTGGAGACTGATGCATGGAATGCTGTAACAGTTATTCCATGAGAAAGAGATGTGTGAACTGTAACATGATGTAATGTAATGTATGAAACCTGTACAGCAATGTTTGTAAGTGTGCAAGCTACGTACCTGCTATGTACTTTGTATTAGGGATCATGAACGTGTAATACCTTTTGTAATTTTTGTAAATGTCAAAAATGATTTGTCAATCCTAACTCCATGGAGACATTTGTAAAAAGAGTATTTGTTAATTAAAAGCAGTTTTCCTGAATATACTATATCCTCAAATTATCAAAGAGATTATTGTGTTTCTTCTGCTTATTGCACAGTCAGTAGATCAGCACTATCAATTGATCACTGTGCTAACAAATTGTGGTTGAAAATTTGTTCTTGTCAAAACAAAAGGATTGAGACAAAAAACAGACAGGCTTGTATAAGTGGTGCTCCTAATCCTATACATTAAACATACATTGTTAACAACTTTGCACCACTACTGTTACTGGTAGATCACACAAATTGATGGGTGACAGCTTTTGATTTTAATGGATACAAAAGATGATGACTTGTTGGTACTGAGTCTGATGTCACAACCATTACTAGCTTGCATGCTTTATCAACATCTAAGGTATTCATTGAATTTGGACGTTTCAAATGGGTGAAAGATTCCTGCAGCGACGTTAAACTCCATATTCACTCACTCATTCACTCATTGAATTTGGTAAGCTTTACTAAATCTGCACATCCCCAAAGAGTGAAATAATTGCTATTCATCAATCTTTTTTTATCTAATGATGCTTGCACAAATAATGCAACAATTTATTGCACAGCGCAAATTAATCGATGATGCAGATCTACTGATGGTACATGATACATACCTGATATACATGTGCTTGATCAATGATACTTTGACTAGTTAATTCATAATAATTGCCTTTCCTTTGGATAGCATACTCTCTAACACTATTGAGAGCTAACATATGTTATTGAAAGTGGCATGACTATACCAGTGGAGACTTTCTCGCTGCCTGGGAGTCAGTTACATAGTGTAGTACCTCAAGACTGTTGTGTGTGGTCTGTCTGACACTGTGCTGGTTGTTTCAGACCGAGACACGGCAGCGCCGGTGCCCCACACTGTCACGGAGGGCGACATCGACCTGTTCAAGCAGGCCCAGGAGAAGGCACAGCAGTCCCTGGGACAAGTGAGTTGGCCGTCCAGCTATGGTCACAAGGTCCTGTCGTAACACGCAAGCACTGCTCTGCTTCCCTTCTTTTCATCCATTAACTATCATCTGCCATCACCATTATAAGTTTATTCTTGTCAATTATCCACTATTATATTTGCTTGCACACAAACCTAATTTTGTAAATTATGTTCTTAATTTATTAATTTTATTTTAACAATGAAAATGAAATCTTACTAAATCCATTTTGTTGAAATCATCATTCATTAATCATTGTCATCTCTCCAATTTCTGTTCTCATCTTATATCTGACCTCTTCTACTTGTATTGAGTTGTTACTTACATTATGAATTGTATGCATGGATTTGGTACTCGCACCTATCTTCCCCAACTCTTATATTCTGCTTGTGCTTGCGCAGCTTAATTGCCTAATATTGGTCAATATTGGTTTCCTAGTACATGTATTGTACAATCTAGAGTACTAGTATTCTGTTAATCTTGATGAGTAGACATGTCTGTAGTCATGATCCTTAAATAGTAGATACCCATCAGGGCTAATTTGATATATTTTTCAGGGATTGAAATTAACACTATCCCGATAGCCTGTGTAATTCATAACATTTGTTATTTATATCACTATTTGGGCTAATTTTTTAAAGTTAAGTTTTTAGGAATATTAGGGGCGGGATGTAGCGCAGTGGTAGAGTGTTGGACTTCGGAGCCAAAGGTTCCAGGTTCAAATCCCGCCCAGGGGG
>JAVCKX010007189.1:0-15238 GCA_034780695.1 Lepetodrilus gordensis | reverse complement strand
TGTGTGTGTGTGTGTGTGTGTGTGTGTGTGTGTGTGTGTGTGTGTGTGTGAACATATTAGAAACCATAAATAAAACTTTCATCTGGTACATTCTTCTGCTACAGATCGTATGCCAGTGTTGGTGCAGAATTCAAAAGGTGTGACTGTAGCTGATAAAATCGTTACCAACCACTATCATGGTAAGACGATATGGATAGTTTTTCACATGTGCTTCCTAGGTTAGCTATGTCTTGTAAACACCATCCTCTAAACCCAGGTCATTGTGCCTACTACTTAACATCCGTCATATTTGACATTGATTGTTAAGTAGACATAATGGCCGAGGTTTCGAGCCTGTATTAGTTGTATTAATTGTCAGCTCATCATTATCTGTCAGAGAAAAGATTATATATTCTGGACAATATGTTTGCTAATAGTATGGACGATGAAGCAGTATTTGCTACAAAGTCCCTTAAAAATGTCACGATCTCTACATAGGGAAAGGGTTACTTACGGAGTTATATAATACAGTCGACCCCGTATAACCGGACGTCAGATAACCTGTTCCCTCGCTATCTGGAGGTTTTTACTGGGAACGAATATTTTCCTATATAAAATTACTCGGATAACCGGAAATTCGGTCATATTCGGGAACCAAATAGACAAATTAAGTATAATATGTGTTCAGATAACCGGACGATGAAAGAACTAAGAATCGGTAAATAATCGGCTGCTAGTTGACCAGCTGTTTGTTTAGCAAATTAGGTAAGGCAGCCATGTTGTAAAACAATATTAGACCGAAGGCGACAGTAAACGGGACAGTGTTTAGACAATAATCAGTTGTTTTCAGTACATTACATCGACTGTATTCTGATAAAACTATCTGTCTCCGATGAACATTCAAATTTGGTACTACTCTATGATACAGATTTGTTTCACTAATTCATTATGCAAATCATCTGATATTGATGAGAGAACTATTCTGTTGACTCTTACGCCAGTTTTATGCGCGAATTCCCTCCCAATGGCCCACCAGTTATGTTCACAATAAAACGCGGATCAGTCTATTTTTACTATAAAATACTATTGTATTTAGAATAATTTATTTGGCTATAGAGCGTCATATTATTATGATAGATGTGGGTTCTTATAAATATATATATATATATATTTACCCTAGTTTGTATAATGCAAATTGTGAATACTGGTATATAATATTGCATGCAAAGATGATCTTGGCATATTAAATGTATAGGCGATATCGATCTGAATAAAATATGTAATACTCTTGTTATTAGTTCAACCTATGTCAAATGTTTATGTGATGATGTATTGTGTGTAAACGGGGTAATTGTAACCCTCTTACGTACATGTATATAGTTAAGTAACAACGTATGGCAAATCTTCTGATACGTCTAAAAGCTGCATTCGCCATCCATCAGTACGTTTATTTTTTTAATATTTTATTTTAATATTTCCTTGAAAACTTTATGCCCGATACCCGATACTAAAATCACTTTGTTGTCGCTTTTTTTTCAGGTCAAAAAGAAAACAAACTTGATGAAATACAAGGTAACTGTCGAAATAATTTCTTCAATTTGCTAAAACGATATATGGGTAGACGGTGGACGGGTTATTTCGTCCACTCATTCCCATCTTAATAGAGATAATACACCATTTATGTAGAGATAATGACTCTGTCTTTCCATGGTGCAATGGTCAGACAATAGGAACACTTGTGTTGATTTTCATTGGAACAATCTCCAACATTGTAACATAGGCGAAAGTAAATGTTAAGGTATGTTGATTCATAAATCAGAAGAAAAATAAATATTATGCAAGTTTCCTGACATGTGATGAATAATGGAGGAATAGTGTAGCGCTATGGAAATGCTTTAGAACGTGGATTTAGCGCGATATAAATGTACACATAATAAACGTTAGTAACAATATATTAAATATATAGAGTGTATGTAGGAAGGTGTATACCGAAAACATTCATTACACCATAATCCATTGTCTAAGTTAGCATCAGTATTTCTGCACCGGACCTTCTAGAGTAAAAATCGGATCAACTAACCTGTCCCTCCCCATCCGTCCCTCCCCATCACCTTTGCTTTTTTTTTTGTCTTCTCTACAACACTGTGTTTACTGTTCGTTTCAGAGAGAACCAAAAACAAACTTTCCAAGTTTGAGATGGATAAAGTTTACGAGACGAGGGTTATCAGGCAGGCTCAACAACAACTATGTAAGGGTATGGTTGTAGTAGAAGGTCCTGACAAGAGTGGCAAGACCTCTCTAGGAATGTATCTCTTGAAACATTTTGATCCGGACTATGTTCCCTTGATCATAAAACTACCCGGAAATGGTCTATCCGGACAGGACTTGCGTGGACAGAGAGGATCGAAGGCAAAGAGGAAGCTCTATGTAATACTCATAGACGATATGGATGAACTCAACAAGCCATTCGAACTATTACAGGACTTATGTGACTTGGTAGAAGACGGCCTTGTTCACCTCATCATCACCATTGCCAGTGAACATCTGTGGGACCCAATCCACAAGAGTCACGGTGAGATTCTAAGAGGGAGGCACAGAGTTAAACTGCATGACTGTCCTCTCCAGTCCCATGAAAGGTATGAAATTCTGAAGATGCATAAATTGAAATTTGGGCCACTTCAACGGAACGAAGGCGCGAATGAGAAGCTACTTATGGAGTTGGCTGAAAAGATGAATTACCCTTGGTTTCTGTACGTTTTGGAAGAAGCTCATCAACGGCAACAAAATCTGGTCGAATTCTTCACCAATCCTGAATCCTTTCTCATAGACTGCATTGCGGGCATCACCAAATCGGACCATATGGACCGGTTTGCTGCGCTAGTTCTGATCATGAAGCAGGGATTCATAGATACGTCAAACCCACCAAGCACTTTACAGTCTCCAGAGCCTAACTCCACGTGGACGATATTGGCTGGTCTTCTTGGCATACAATTCCTGAACACGAAGAAAATCCTCGATGCTGCCAAATATATGATTGGAGTATACACAACATTGACGAATGAACGCTACGAGTTTATTCACAAATCCATTTCGCATGCTGTGTGCTCAGTATTCTATGAATTCTGTCAAAATACCTGTCTTTCATGGTGCCCAATAGAATTTCTGATCAGCAAGACAGATCTTCCTAAGCACCACAATCATGCCAAGTGTGTCATTGCCGACGAACACATAGAACAGGTGATACACAGGTTCCGAGAACACCCGAACGTACTAGAAATCATTCACCATCCAGGATTCCTCGACATAGACTTTGTGGTGAGGATGATGAAAGAGCTGAAAGAACGACTGATTTGTGAACGGTACAGAGAGATTCTGATCGAAGCAATATCACTGGGCCGGAATGGTCTGGTCAATCATATAGTTGGCGATATCCTCAGAACTCTACAAGATGCTGGGAAAGCAATAAAACAAATTGCGCTAGAAGAGGCCTGTAGAGTTGGTAACAAGGACGCTTTTGATGCATTAATCAAAAAGAATGCGGAAATTCACAGCCATTGCATGGTCGCATGTAAAACAGGGAAGAATCGAGGAATCGTCGAGTATTTCACAATGAATCAGAAAATTAACTACCAGAAGATATCTCGTGATGCTGTTGAAGACTGGATAACAATAATCGTTGAAAGCGATTGCTGTCACTTGATAACTACCATGATGACTAACATCAGAGGACGTCCAGATCAAGCACAGCTGTTCATCTTCATCGTAGAGGTTCTATGCAAAAAGGCTGGGAATTATGACCAATTGAAAAAGGCGATAAATGAGGTGGAAAGATTGGATGTCAACTGGAAACACATGCTAGCTTTAGCAATAGAAGGTGGGGAAGTAGAAACCGTGAAATATATTCTCGGCCGTGATGAAAACATTCAACTTGAGGACCCATGTATTACGGCTATCAAGTTCAACAGATCAGATGTCGTGGAACACTTTCTGGAGAAGGACAGTAGCTTGATAAAGAGACTGATATCGTCTGGACACCAGCTCCTGCATCTGGCATCAAGTGTTTCCTTTAAGGAGAATCCGAAAACATTGGACTTGATTTTGCGGCAGAGGATAGATTTCGATGTGAATGCAAAGGATGGAAATGAATCAACAGCACTTCATCTTGCAGCCTCAGAAGGCAACATCAAATCAGTAAAGTTGCTAATAGGGAAAGGGGCAAACATCCGAGCTACTGACTATGAAGGGAATACTCCTCTTCACGCTCACTTTAGCGGGGATTTTGTAAACAAGCCAGTTGCTGAAACATTACTTACATCGGATGTTGAGCATCAAAATAATGATCAAATAACACCTCTTCATTTGCTTTGCAACAAGAATAAAGAAACACCTCTTCATTTGCTTTGCAGCAACATTCGCGCAGTGCATGCATCTATACTCAAAGCAATGATTGACAAGAGAGGAAAAGCATCTGTGAACATGCAAGATCTTCGTGGACAGATTCCACTCCACATAGTAATAAAGTCCAGCGCGGAGGACGTTGCCGTGGTGTTACTTCTGGAAGCCGGATCAGACCTTCTTCTCGCCGACTCGGAGGGACAGACTGCTTTTCATCACGCATGTCAAGCAGGACAACACGACATCATCAATATGCTGATAGATACACAATGGAAATCCACCAAGAAAAGGATCGTCCCCGTGAGGAACTCGAGAGGTGAGACTCCTCTACACTGTTACCTCAACTCGGTGGCAAACGTGGACACAGTGAAAAGTTTATTGAGTGATGACCCTGAATATCTCGAAGCCAAAGATGATGAGGGCCAGACAATTCTGCATGCCAGCATGAAGACTGCTGGGAACACCGAAGTTATCCAGCTGTTACTGAAAGAGCACGCTGACGTCAATGCTAATGATACGGATGGGAGAAGCCCTCTGCATGTTCTTGCGGGAATCTGTCATGTCAGCAGCTGCGAGGCTGCTCTGGAGTTGATTGGACAGCCCAGCATGGACGTCAATGTGCAGGATTCTATTGGATGGACTCCTTTACATCACGCTTGTTCGTCGCGTGGACCAAACAGCTCAGAACTCGTAAGGACCATTCTATCGAAAGATGCCGATGCTTTGCGGAAGGACAGATCTGGAAAGATCGCGTTGCACTGTGTATGCAAAACGTGTGATGAACAGAGTCCAAAAGTGTTGCAAGAGCTTGTTCGTCACCATAAGATTCACGACGACATCCAAAGAGCACTGTCGATTAAGGACAAGCATGGTGATACACCTCTGCACAAAATAGGTCTTTCGGGTGGAATGTTTAGGAAAGATGTTGCACACATTCTCATCAGCGCTGGTGCAGACGTAACTGAGGGGAACTTCTCTGGAGATACTGTGTTGGACATTGCGAGAAGAAACGAACTGGAAGACATCGTCCAGATCCTAGTTGAAGCGTCTCTAGTCAAAGCATGTATGCACCTAGATGAGCTTCATAATGCACATCGTTTGCTATCCAGAGAGCTCTCGCCTGATGTAGCCAGTAAAGACCAAATAAACGAGATGTTCCGGAAGGTTGTTCAGATCGACGGTCCCAACACGATCACGGTACTGGAACTGTTATCAGAGAGAGGAGCAGAAGCCAATGCCTCTTCACATGAAGGTCTTACGCCGATTCATCTAGTTGCCATGAAACCAGGCCAGTTTACGGGACGCATATTAGACTATCTTATTTCAAAAGGCGGGGATATTACTCAAACTGATGCGACGGGTGAAACGGCTCTGCATAAAGCTACCAGTGGTCGGACGATACACAGGTCAGAACTCGTGAAGTTGCTTTGCGCTAAAGGGATTCCGGTGGACGGCAATAATATTGAAGGGAAGACACCGCTTCACAAGTTCCTATCCGGGATTGACAGCAGTTTTGACGAGGATGGAAAGTCAACTCTGGAGGCATTTATTTCTCTTGAAGCTGACGTCAAAGTTATCAACAAGCAGATGGCTAAAATTGGAAAAGAGGCTTGGAATATCATCTTGCACGTGTACTGCACAAAACGAGAAATGCTCAATGACGAGGACGTGAAACACATTATGCAACAAGGGGCAGATATAAACAGTAAGGATACTGACGGGAATAGCGTTCTTCACAGGATATGCATGAGGAAAATTGGTTTAGTCGACGGGAACGTGCAAGTACTGCTAAATAACGGCGCGGACAAATTCAGCAGAAACAAGGAGCTTATTCTGCCGTTCGACGTGGCATGCAACACGGGACTGAAAGAAGATGTCAGGGAAAGGTTGTATACGCAAGAGAAATACCCGGAAGACTTGGAAACGGACGGACCGACGTCTCCGATGTCTCCAACGTCTCCAACGTCTTCGTCGTCAATGGGACGGCCCCCGTGGTTCCGAAAATCGTCGTCGGGTGAAGGGTGGCCACGGACGTTAAGGCAAGGGATGTTGGGGATAAGAAATGCAGCTGGAATGGAACACTTTCAGGACGATATGGAAGCGTTCGAAAAACAAGCCCGATATAAGCTGGACAATCATTTCAATCGCTTCATGTAAAGGAGAGTCTGACTAGGGTACTGGCTTTCTGAGATATAATTCAGCGTTATGGAGAAAGGGAGAGAGAGAGAGAGAGAGAGAGGGGGGTGGCGAGAGAGGGCAAGAGGGAAGAGATATAGAGGGGGAGAGACGTGGATGGGGAGGGAGATGGGAGGGGAGAGTAGTATATATATATTGTGATCTATATATTCTTTTGTGATTCCCGTCCCTAGACATATGCAAAATATTGCATCATATCATAGACCATTCTTCACAAAGCATGTCACAATCAAGATACTTTATCACAAGAATTACAGCTTACATTGCATACTTGGTCTATTAAATCCCCACTTACAAAATTGATATATTTGTTCACTCGTTATTTATTCCGGTATACTATGTATTCATGTATTTAGAATATTGATATTATTGTACTTGGGAAAGATGAACGAATGACTTTATGATGGCCTGCTGATTATTTATTTCTGTATTTTTCTAAACTTGTACAAACATTTAATTCATAGTGTTGAGTATGTCTCGGTGAAAAATGAACTGCTTGGAATTACGTAGGTGATTTGTAAAGATACTGTGACGGACTAGTTTCGAAAATTCACGAACTGTTGCAATATTTGGTGTAAGTCAACATACAAAGTGGGCTACAAACAACTTAGTTCTTGTCTGAGACATTTCGTAGCAATTATTTCGATTTGTAATGATTATTTTACATTTTGGACAGTTTTTTGTATGAAATGTCAAAAATCAGTACAAATCAATGTTGTGAAATGTATTGGACAATGACTACATATAATTGTGGATGACGAAATAGAGATACTAAACACAGATGAAAGAATAAGAATAAATCCGCTGCTGATATAACTACAATATGACAACAAATCCGTTACTTATTTTTACAAATCCGTTTATATTATTTTAAATATTGAAAACAAGTCGTCAACTATACAAAGTATATGATTAATACTACAGACTATTATTATTTTAATTTAATGTTTTGTGAAGAGAAACATCATTTTGTAACTTGTAGCTTACGACTTGTTTTCAATATGGCAGTTGTCCTCTTAACATGATCACAAAATGTAATACTATATACAGACGTAATGTTTATTTTGTATAATTGCACTTGAAATTCAATTATTATATTATCTTAAATTGAAATGTACATCTGCGAGACTAGCTGATCAATTACTTGTACATCTACATACAGATAGTAATTATATATCATGTCATGTTGAATTAATCAATGCGGTTGGGCAAGAACACCATTTTGTAAATGATTTTACATCATACATGTATTTTTACCTCAAAGCTTAACATTACATATATCCCTACAGGGTGAGCACTCCAACTTGTTTTCTCGTAACACACTGTCATGTGTGCTTTGAGCATATTATCAGGAGTGCGTTATTACATTTTCCGTGTGTTACTAACATTTGTCCATGCGTTATTAACATTTTTTCCGTGTTTTATTAACGGGGTCAAATGTAATAACGCATGAATGTGTGATGATTTTTTCAAGCATCATTTCAAAATATTCAAAGTCTGTGAAGACAAATTCGATTGCAGGGATTCGAACTCTCGAACTGACGCATTTCTAGCGAATGCGCGCTAATCGACTAGCGCTTCCGTTCACTACGCTACTTTACCGACGAAAGCATAACCTAAAGTTTTCTGTGACAAGTCATTGTCGATTGCATTATCTTATTTAAGAATACGTATTATAGTATGTAATCTCTGTCGGTGTTTGTAACTAATTTGATGTTTGCGTAAATATATAATAATAGTATTATTGTTGTCATGTGCACTGTATATATACCTCATGACATTTTGGTCAATAAATATATTTAAACTAAACCCTGTATATATTAATATTATAATTTGTATACAAGGTTTATTTGTGTATTTGTGTCGTGATATATGACAGTTAACACACGGCCCTCGGGCGTTACCGGCATGTAATGCACTCCGTTTCATGAATTACCCCTCGGGCTGCGCCCTGGGACTAATTCCTTCAACGTCGTGCTTTACATACCGTAACGCCCTCGGGCGGTGTGTTAACCGTCACATAGGCCCCTACTCGTCATCATTCGTTCAAATTTGTCATATACGATTGTTTCAGTTATGTATAGCTGCTGAACAGTCAAGTTAATCATGGTCAAGTTTTCAATAAATGAGTATGAATTTCAATTTGTTTGAATTATTTTTTTAAGATATTTTTTTGTAGCAATATCACTCGGGTATGTGTTTTATACGCCCCTGTATATATGGATTTATCCCACGAACATTGTTGACAGTACATGGTGTAGCTAATGGTGGAAACTAACAGGACTCTTTCCCTCACATCTCAGTTTGTCTGAGGTTCAGTGATAATGCAGTACAGTAGACCTCGTATATAACGGAATCATTTGGGACCAGCTATTTTTGTCCGTTATATGCGAAGTCCGTTATAAGCATATGCCGTAATTAGCGTTAGACGCGACCGGAACTTCAGATTCAGTCCGTTATAGGCGAGTGTCCGAGGCCGGTATATGCGATGTCTACTGTATATGCCTATGCTCGAAAGCATGCTCAAATCGCTGCAGTATTATTCACCACGACTGCTCTAACATACGTCTTCTATTCAAGTATTTAAATACAACAATGCACTAGACATAATTATTTGGATTTATTAGAAAGAATAGTTCATGATATATGTAAAAGATATGCAGTTCAATATATACAACCCCAGACAAAACAATCATCATACTTCATCTATGCATCTATATGTATACTAGTGTTCCAACACATACTTGCTAATCTATGACACGATATAATCGTCTTAATGAAGATGGAAACAATTACACAATCTATTAATGATCTGCTGGTCGCAAAGATTAATTATTATCATTGGCATAAATGAAAACACACATTTTATTATTACTGTATATTACAGACTTAATATTTTCAGTGAACATGTCAGTATACACACATTTCTTACATCTATATTACTTATCAATGAACAGATTGTTTTTACATCAATATTCATAAACTCATTTTTATTGCATGGCTGAATTTATGTGATTTGTACATACATGTATTTGCGTCAGTGCACTATCACACACACATGTCATCTTTGAAATTAAATATTAGATACAATGAATATAGTGTTTTCTACAATTCCTACACAGTACAGAGAGGAATTAAAAAAATGGCTTGCAAATATGAAAGTAAAAATGTTCTTCAAATATTTTTTAGATTGCAAACATGATACATTTCAACATTTCATGATATTCGAGGCAATGATTGGAGAAACTATGCAAATAATAAATGGAAATAATAATTATTGGCATGCAAATGAACAGGTCAAAAGGTATTTTATTCAGTTAATTATTAGCACCATTAAGGTGCATTACTGAGCAATATTCTAGCTATATACTACATGTACACGTATATCACATGGCTAGATAAAAGACAAATCACTAAATTGTTTCTTGGGCACTATTACAAAACATCACTTTAAAGATCCTAGTGCTATTTGTATTGCTCTATATTAATTTGTGGAGATTTGGGTTATCTCCCATTTTCCTGGGTAATACTTATCCAGTCATTTCATAGTGTATATTCCGAGTGTCTCTTAACAATTTCTTGTAAAAGTTGAAACCAGTCTCCGTCTGCGTGTTCTCTCCCGAGCGCTAATCACGCCTCAAGTCCTTTCCATTCTGTTTAATTATTATGTCTTCATTAACATTCTATTCAAACACTTAACATTTTATTTATATAAACTTGTACACTTGTAAATATCTACAAGAGAGAGACAGGCTTGCAGTATTTCTATTGCAATATGTCGAATTTTCAGTGTAAATATCAAGATTACATAGCTGAAAGGCATACAATCACAGTTTGTTGACATATTTCATGGTCAAATGTATTTTACCTGAAAGTATGTACATTTGATTTTTATACACAAGTATATTGGGCAACAAGCTACATTTTTCCGCATATCCCATTAGTTTTCAATAGTTTCATATTTGTTCATACCGGTATTACTGTTTTTTCTCTCACAATTTGATTATCGCGAGATCAATACAAAGATACAAAAATATGAACAAATATGAAATTATTGAAAATCAGTAGGACATGCAGAAAATGTAGCTTGTTGAGATTATTGTTGCTCAATATACTTGTACAGACAAATAAAATGTACAAAATTTCAGGTAATATGCATGATCATGAAAGGTATCAACAAACTAATTGTATGCCATTAAATAAATGTTTACACATATTTCCATTTGTTAATATAAACAAAAATGATTCCCAAGAAACAAATAATTACATTTATGCAGCCTCGCAATATGCAAATATATGGCTATATTACAATGAGTGGCATCATTCATGTATTAAAACTATTTACAAATTAATGTCCTTATGTACAATGAATGTATAAAAAAAAAATGATATGCTGATATATTTTTTGTATGTATTCTGAGGCCTGTTCAGAAGGGTGAGTTTACGCGAGTTATCGCGCGACGTCACATATGAAGGATGAAGGTTTCCAAGGCGATTTCACGCTTGTTTGTGCCCTCCTGAACAGGCCTCTGATATGTTCTACTGGTATCTATACATAGTTTTGTCATTTCAAATCCATACTGGCAAACATACAAGTGGCGTTGTAAATGTCAATCAATTTCATAATTTACCTCTCCAAAATTATTCCAATTTTCTTTCGGATTTCTTTCAATATTCTTTGATTTTATATCTCAGGTGGTAGACCCACTACATCATCAACCATTATGTGTTGATTGTGAATCTGGATAGTCTTAATAATAATCACAATTATTATCACAATATTAAATCTGGCCCCGAGATTTCTAAACGTTTCTGATTACGATATCATGTCCATGCTCAACTCAAAATTTTGTTTACAAATCCTTCTGAATGTGAGCATGAAATTATACTCAAAAAGTGTTGTAATCTCGAAACATTCTTACAAACCTATTAACCTCTTAGAACATTTAGAGAATAGGCCCCCAGATCTTTATATACAACTCTATGTATTTTTTTCTGGAATATGCACACAAAAATATCTGAAATATTAATTTTTTTCCTGACTTTGATTAATGATCATGAATGAAGTCTACTATGAACTATGAACTTATTTTTATCAATATTTCAATTGTTTGTGGATTCATCATCTTAGTATGTAGCGCTTCACGAGCAATCCGAATATAACGGTTAGCATAGATATGCTAGCTTTGAGGACGGCAGCGACATTAAAGGAAGGACAATAGGGACATTGATAGGACCCGCAAACAAAACATATGTTTAAGTTGAACAAGTTGTACGTCGTGTACATAGTCGTGTTATGCATTCCTGAAAAGAAATGGAGAAAAAAAGCGTTAATATATTTCACAAATTGTCAATGTTCAAACATGAGCAGAAACGTCATTTTGCCCCAAAGTCTAAACATTCCACCTTTGCACTCCCCTCCCCCCTCCATCCTATTGTTAATACTTCGAATTGCTATAAATTGAATTATTTTCTCCTCTTTGAATTAATAGAAGAAATACGGTACTCATAATTTTTTCAATTGACTGACATTAAACCTAGAAAATACGCTACATGCTGCAACTTTCTTTTAATCCAAGAGAAATTTGTTGCGCATTTTGTAAAATACTTTCTCTGCTGCGTAGTTTGAACTCACCAGGCTCGTAATAGTCGTACACCCGCATCCGGTGTTGTATAGTGGCGTTAGCGACCGGGTACCAGCGATCAGCTCTGAAGTACACGCACGTCTTACTGGCGTCCAGCTGTTAAAAAAAAAATAGGTAAAGAACACGTTTACAAATTTGACAGAGTAAAGTACTTGTACAATAGGGCTGCCACGTGACCATACTCTCAAACCAGACAAAATGGCTAGCTGGTAAGGCAATAGAAAGTGCAGGTATTGCTGATCTACAGGGCATTGTTTCTCGAAGCTCTCCTATCTACTACGAGACCATGAGGACTCTCGTAGAAATCTCTAATACACTTGTGCACTTACACTTGCTATAGTCTCAGTGAATACGAGAGCTTCGAGAAACGATACCCAGATTATTTTGCTGAAGATGTTGTGTAATACTTACATAGCTGAAATAGAAGACGACCTTTTTCCCGTAGAACTCTGCGCGCTTGAGGTTGGGTACGATGCCGGATATAACGTACTCGCGGAGGGTGTTGTTCATGATGACGTAACCGGTGGGGATGTCCACCTCCAGTACGGCCAGACCACTGGTCAGACTCTTGTCTGTGTATGCCCAGCTGTGGAGATGAGGAGAGACGCACATTGAGAAAATGCCGTTTTTATTTCGTATATGGAATTAGGTCTTGAGGCACATGTACAATTGGGGCGGGATGTAGCGCAGTGGTAGAGTGTTGGACTTCGGAGCCAAAGGTTCCAGGTTCAAATATATTCAAATATATATTATTATTTAAAAAACAAAATGTCTTCTATTTTTTTATAAAGATTTTAGAGCCGCTTTCAAGATTCTTTCACTCATATTATAGCTTTTGTCAGTTTAGGGTAGTAGAAACCTGCAACATACGTAGCACTGAATGTTGCAGTAAACCTGGGAGCACTGGCTGGTACTGACAGACCAAGTTTATATTTGGGTTTAAAGCCACAGATTCTTTGACTTATAATCACAGATTGTAAGCTTAGGACAGAAGTAAGTCCGCAACATCCATAGCACTAATTTATGCTACCTTGCACATCATTTCTTTCTATTCATACCTCAGATTAACGTACAAAATATTGCAGTCAATCATTAATGTGAGTGAGTGAATATGGAGTTTAACGTCGCTGTGGGAATCTTTCACCCATTTGCGACTAGCAGTCAATCATTAAATGATATCAGATGGTAATACATGTTTTATGGCCCGAGTTTTACACAACACACAAATCTGAAATCAGTTTAGATAAATCTGCTGCATGGTCACCTGACACAAGGAGACATTTCCATGACAGAGAAATTCCTGCCTCCCCAGGTAATGTAGTCGATCATCAGGTCGAAGAACTTCATATCATTCTGCGTCGGTTTCAGAAACTGCGGATACTCAACATTCACAGTTGTAGTCAGCTGGAATGATAATTAACATGGGCGATTTTATGTCAAGTAAGTTGCATTCTCACAAGAGCTTTAATTAACCCTCTCAATGCTGGATGAGGCACAGGCCCTGCTTTTTAGGGCATCTCCAGTTGCCTCCAGAATCGAGAGTTAACCCAACTTGCTTTATGTAATTTAAGCTCGTCTTCACACAAGAGCTCTTTAAACCAACTTGAAACTATTTTAGCGAATTAAAACGGTCAAAATGTTCAGATGTTTTCAAACGGTGTCACGAAAATGGTTTACTAAGCAAAATGCAACCATTTCAATGAAAGCTGTTTAAGGCAAGCAAGTCGTGTGAACTGTCAAAACTGTGTCAACAAGTTGTGCTCGCGTATATCACGTTTGTCATCAGTACGTCTGTTTCATCAGCGTCTTCTCACTACTACTGCCATTGTCACTGTCTAACTTTCTTATTATTATTATTGTTATTATAATTATCAATGACATAAATCAGGTAAGAAACAAGAATACGTATATTTACATATAAAATATAAAAGAATTAAAATAATAAAAGTACAAATTTGTCTCACCTGCATCAACGCGCGGCCAGTTCCTCTGGCTGCGATCTTCATGGCTCCCCACACGATAGGCAACTGAATAAAACGCAAGTACATGTATTATACATCATGGACTTTCTCTGTAAACAATTACATGTGTCCATGGATATGGATCTTACGCCGCTGTCAATCTCCCAGGTAGTGATTATGCCAATCGGCCAATCAGAATGCAGGTACACTTAAAGCTGGGAATAACTTGATTAGCCACGTGGCAAATTTCCGACAAACAACATATTGCAAGGCTAGCATAATGCAGGTGACAACTTTGTATTCAGGTATAAATGACATCGTGAAACCATGTTGAGTGGAAGAAATGCCAACATGAATGTTCTGTATTGACCCGATCGTCTGTTTGCATGATTAGCACGTGGAAAAGCTTTCTGGACATTTTGAGAGGGGCGAGGCTTAGCTTGGCTAGCGCAAGGTCAATTGAGTGAAAGGTTCCTGCAGCGACGTTCTCCATAAATCTCTCACTCAGCTGAACTGAATAGGGTTAGTATATATCAATATTCATTGTTCTAAGACGATTTTCTGAAAGATTATCTATTCGTTAATTTGCACCAGAGAATATATCATTATAGAAAAGTTGATTTCCCGCCTTGTTTTTTAAATATAACTAATCGGTGTACATAAGTGCAGTCTATGTAGATATGGCACAGTAGCCTCCCTTCTAGCTTGCTTTTGGTAAAAATGTCCATGCATGAGTAAATTTTTCATAATAATATGACATCCGTATATGGAACCAGTGACAGTATACCAACTTATATGAGGTGGGGACAAGTACTCGTTACAAATTTGTTGTTGTGAGTGACAAAGTAGGTGGAGCTTAGGGCAAATCTGATTGGACTATCAGTGCCGACCGCAGAACTTTGATCTCAGTGTGCCCAGAAAACTAGGCCTTTGCAGCCAAGGTGAGGGGGATGGGAGGAGGAAGGGGAGGTAACTCACATAGGCATTGGCCAGGTTGGTGTAGTTATTCTTGTTGAAAGTGCGGATTTCTTTCCAGTTTGGAGTTGCCGTCGACTCCAGCTG
>JAVCKX010006967.1:0-15242 GCA_034780695.1 Lepetodrilus gordensis | reverse complement strand
ATAGTGTGTGTGTGTGTGTGTGTGTGTGTGTGTGTGTGTGTGTGTGTGTGTGTGTGTGTGTGTGTGTGTGTTGTACTTAATTATGCACAGTATGTACAACTAATATAACGCAAGGTAATATTCCCGCAAGAGTCTATTCGACGTCATCATAAAATTGACATTAATTCAATAACCTGTCAGCACATATACGCATAATTTCCATTGCAATATATACACGTTGTTTCAATAAAATACACATTAAACTTATTTTTGTATACACTAGTTTCCAAATTAATTGTATAAATTATACTAACTGTATAAATGAATGTATTTGTTTCCAATGTGCCACCATTTGGTTGTTTTGCGAGAATTAATTGAATATTGAATTGAATTTACGTAATCTTGGTGTATAAAAGTATTTTTTTTGCATAACCTACCCATATGATACCTATACTTAGCCTACTACGGTTACTACGGTTACTACGGTATCCTCTGAAGTCAAAATCGGTCATTACAAATATCGCCCCATCTACGTACACTCATATTAATGAGGAAAATGGTTTTGAAATCAGAAAAGTTGCAAAGGACAGCGGAAGAAACATATTAATTAGATGGCCCTATTTACCACCATTTATCAAAGACGGTAATCTCCCTTGACAAGTCCGGACGATAGGATAGATATTCTTAACCCCATATAACTAGTTGAGAAAGATATTTCATTACTTTAGTCAGGAAACCAATGGGTATACGGTGCTATGCCGCTGTAGCTCGGGATTCGAATCTTTGCCTGGCTTTCCGACTCATAAATCCCCATACGCTTTTGTTTGTTAATTTGGCGCGAAGACGTGGCATTAATAATGGAAATATGAATTAATAATTTCTATATAGATAACCTTTGGGATGCTTTTGGATATTTTAAATCCATCCGAAGTATTCGCGTTAATAACTGTTCATTTGATATTTTAAATTGATGACATTTATTTCAATGTTTTAGTAATTTGTGACTAGATATATTACATAATAAGAACATACAATGCCTAATAGATTGGTATGTCTTAACGTTATTGAATATACCAATGTAACTATGGTGTTAAAGTTCAAACAAGCTGGCAAGGTACTTTGTATATTATGTTTTTCTCGTACTAAGTCTTTGTAATAATTCATTCAATATCAGTCATAGTTTTTCATGATAATATCCAATCCTATTTGTTATTTATTTTTTTATATAAAATATTATGTTTCAATTCTCATTGATGTAATGTTAATTTTAAACAAGTCTAGGAAGTTGTTACAAAAATATAACAAATTCAATTTCCTATAGTGAAGAGTAGGCTACACAATACACATAATTGTCTTCCGTGAACAGAACAACAGAATTTTATTTTACTTAGGCTGTTAACTTTATTACACAAAACAGAACTTTATTACACTCAGGGTGTTGCAGTATACAAGGGTTAGCATGAAAATATGTTCATATAATGCTATATTCATAATGCGTACAGTATGGATACATTCACAGTGATGGTTAATGATTATTAATCTTCGTCATGCCAGTTTTCATTTCCACTGACACTATGCCTTCTGTTCCATAGCCATTCGTGTGAAATTTGTGATATTTTACAAATTAAATATCGAATGGGCAAACATCAATTTATATATACAAATATGGTTCAATTGAGTTTATAAATTCGAAATGAATATTACCCTTCACCATCTGTATCTGAAAGGTTATTAAAGTATCTATGATGTATTCAATAAAGTAGAGAGTGTGCATAATGCATATCTATCATATCGATCATATATCAATTTTGAATATAGATTTCGTAGCATATAGTGTAACATAATACTGCAACAAAGTACCGTAATATCAGTATGCATTGCTTTATACACCCAACAGACTTATTAACAATATTTTTTAATTCCTATTTTGAACACCCCCCCTAAAATGAATAATTACACTTCAATTATTACGTTGCGTATGTGTAGGCAACAACATCAGCACAGAAAAAGCGACAAGAATGTCATTTATCGATTATGAATTACTTCCCTTTGGCTGCAATTTATTCCACAGGAATCTCTTCTCGGTAACTATTAGAATCTGGAAATTGCAATGTTCATTTAGAGTAAATATACGCAATACATAAAACACTGACGTTTTCAGTGGATAGAAAGACAATAGAAAGTTGCATTTATGTTTATACTTGCCATCATACCATAGTATGTGTTTGTTTATGCCTGTGATATACTATTCTACAGAATATTTTAATATACAGTTGTTGGACCATGCATACTCCTTCACAGTGCCGTCACACGTTTTGCTATATATTCTTGTACTGAATGTAAGGTTAGGAGGGATGGTTTGTCGCTCTCAGGAGTCTAAAGTAGTGTCAAACCTGTTATAAGTCATCAACAGCCAGTTTATATGTAAAATATGTGTTTTGAAAAGGAATAAATTATGTTTGTATAAATAATATTCATTATGACCAAAGTTTGTGAAAACACAACAGAATCAGAATCGGCTAAAAAGAATACGATAATGTATCTGTTATATTTTGTTAGTATTAGGTACTAAAGAATATATTAATGAACAAATACGATCGTAGTTTGGTTTTAACATAATTTATTGAACAAAACCGTATACAAGATACACCTTTAATTTGATTGTCAATAACATAAATGTGCGACGTATGATGCTAAAAGTTAACCGTTGCCAATACCGGAAATGGATGACCAAATATATAGCAAAAACTGACTTAAACCCTTTCGTGAATACGGCTCCAGGTCTAGAGGTACGATACTCACACATATGGTACACCAACATACCCATATACCCCGAAGGCCTCGGATATAAATGAAAGCATTTGACCGTACAATTAATTCACACGCCTCTTGAGACAATTATTGACTGGATATTTGGAGGTGATACTCCAGAATCAGTAAGTCAATAGTTACTAATGTATTTATACTGGTAATGAATCCACTTGCACAAAGTGAGTGTAGCGCTTCATGAATGCGAAGTCAAGGACTTCGTCGATTTGCATTGACTTGTACAGTAACTGTAGGCTATATATAGTCACTTTGTAAAACTGACTGCAAGCCAAGATGGCGTGCATCTAGGTTTGGTACACCTGTACTGTAACAGAAAGGTGTGGGTATATTTGAGATAATCTGTCAATATTAAAAAAATACCCAGTAACGGTAGTAAGCATTGGATACCTGAAAAGAACACTACACCAGAAGCAAGAGCAGGGATACGTTCAAAGACACAAGGGATTGCAAGCGGCTTACGAAACTAGCCACTGTTTTAAGAGTAGCATGAACCGTAGATGAGACAGGGAACCAGTTTAGCTAAGCGGCTTACTCAGTCCTTGAGTCTTTGAACGCACTCCAGCTGCATGGAGTTTTACCTCTCTCGGCAATGGTGAGCATTGGTGACCATCTTTAAAAATTGTCCGATATGCTAATTTCCATTCCCTATATTTTGGTACCCTAATAAAGATAGGGACTCACATGCCTCGAAATTACGAAATGTTTGAGAAGGCTATACTATTGAATTCATGCTCACATTTTACATGGGGATTTGTGAACAAAACTGAGACGAGCATTCATGAATTTCAAATAAATAAAAAATGATCTCAGGATTAGAGCATATATACCATATTATATTGTTTGACAGAATCAAGAGTTCGGCAATTGCTAGGGAAGGATCATGAGTTCGGCAATTGTTGCAGCAGATGATGTCAGATGACCCAGGCATAATAAAAGGAGTAGGGTGGTGTTTGGTATAATTATGTACAATGTATATCCTGTGTTACCGTGAGTACACGAAGAATAACAAGCTGCACAACAGCCAATTAACATCAGGCAGTTGAGATAAGACATCGAAAAGCACCTGTTGGTTAGTCATGTGAAAGAATTAGATGACCAATAAACAGAAATTAAGACGAGTTTATCCACACACAAAAAAAATATGCGAATATCTTTAAAGAATTAACATACACACCACAAATACGGCTATTGTAGTCACGTAAAATATGAAATAATACTACATCCATGTCATAAAATATCTCAAGCGCATTAGTATGCTACCACCGATTGCAGAAACGATAAAAGCCGAATGTAAGCCTCGGGGATACAACTTCCGGAGTGATGTCATTCGGACCTTATCGGACTAATTTCCTTTTGTGTTTTGGATAATGAGAAATATCAAACCCCGGAAGTTAGCTATTATGGTGGAGATTAATGGTGTTGCAGACCGCTAAATATTCAGACAAGGAGTATGCTTGTATTATGGAAAAAGATAAGGTTAGATTGCTTTAAAGAGATCCAAAATTATTCCCACGCGTAGCAAAACGCTCGTTCCACGCGACTAAACATTTGATGCGCTTTGATCTGTTGATAGCGACTTATGAATAAGTGTACGTATAAAAGATGACATATATCCAATTAAAGATGCAATTTTTTTTTTTTAATTATAATAAAGTTTCAAAGGATTAAAGGAAATATTCATCAGCTCTGTTCGAGACCATTTAAACAAGCATGTCTACTGTTAATGGATCTAAATGGATGTATTGTTGTTGGTCATTGTTTGATTTTTTATATTCGATGTGGTTTTCTAACTTGAATTAAAACACCTTTAAAGGTTGTTCTGTTATTGTAAAATGTGTTAAAAGGTTACAGAAAAGCCAATTAGCGATTTAAGTACAATTGAATTTTGTTTCAACTATAATTTGAATAAATGTCATTGCATTTTTTAAGTGTAAAAATTCGTACTTCATTTCCTAAACAACATCCGACTGTTTCTAAATATAATTTTATTAGTCGTGTGCTCCTTTTGTAATCAATAGAAAAAGATGTTTCCTTGTATAATTGCTAAATATTAGCGCACACGCTTCTTTATTTTTTCTCTCTCTCTAAAATATTATTGTTTTTTATTCACTTCTCGTTATCAACAACAGCGGGGGGAAAAGTGTTTCATGTATTCATATTTTCCCATTTCCACAGTTAAAATACCAAAAGGGGATCACGTTGCTTAAATTATTCTATTTTAATAACTGTCTACTTCCGTTCCACGCGTGATTATTAAGGTAGCCGCTTACCATGTTGTCCGTTGGCTAGTTATGGGAAGACAACTCTTTGTTCGGGTGAGGCATTTTTGTAATTATAAAGCATTTCCACTCACGTTTCGTGCGTGCAGACATTTATCACTCTCTGATATCAAAATAATGGTGTTACACCTGTAAGCGGACAAAGAAAATGTAACCTTTTACGTGTTTAACTATTTGCGACATTACATTGTACAATTGTCAATCTAATTTAAATTGTAGGACTAAATTATCAGATAAAGGCACTGTTTTAATAAATGGCGTTAATTAAGAAAAATAAAATAAACACATTCTAAAATAGGCAAGTAGGGCCTACACCATTGCATTGGGGATGACGACATAAATTGCCGCTAACTATGTTTTCTATTTTATTTATTTAGTTTTCTTGGGATTTAGAGCAGCTTTCAAGAAGATTTCACCTGTATCATGGCTTGTATTATTACAACATATTTTACTACAACTTTCGCCGTGTGTGTGTATGTGTGTGTGTGTGTGTGTGTGTGAGAGAGAGAGAGGGAGAGAGAGCGAGAGAGAGAGAGAGAGAGAGGGAGAGAGAGAGGAGGTTACAGTTAAATGACATACTGTATATCACTAATAGTCTTCATCAAATGCACTACCACACGCACGGCTTTGCCATACCATCTTCGGTGGATTCACTTAGATGACATACCTAATCCATTGTCATCTTCTCCCTTGTCATGAAATCCGTGTTCGTGTCATATGCTTGTCATATTATTCACCTAATTGTATGTCAAATGAATAAAATAACATAAGTTCCTAGCACAGAAGAGTTGTGACAAATTTGTCGGCGTTCATTAAAGCAGACAACTATGAATCTCCGGCGAAAACGATGGGCAACTTTTGATTATGAAGCGTCAAATATTGTCTAGCCTGTCTACGGCTGACATTAATGGGTCAATCATTTGATCATTATAACCATAAGTACCAATCACATCGGTGCCACAGGGCGAACTGCACGTAATGCACGTGCATTGATGCCAACGACGGTTCAAGTATTGAGCAATGGCTTCGAGTGTTCTTGGACAACTACAGAATTCTTTGAAGCCCTGTAAACAAGAGAGCGGCCAAGGATAGCGATCATTTATCACTGTTGAGGGCATATTGGACCTCCCCCAAGCATTCCCCTCATTCTCGTCCCCACACCATTTCTGATGTCCCCCTCTCTTCCTCAGCATTGCCCTCGCAACGAATCTTGACGGGCAAGATGATCGGTATACCGTCGGTCTAACAAGCACCAAATTATAGGGATTGGACAAAACGACCCACAATTTCCCTTGCCATGGGAATATCACATCAAATTATGAACATCGCCTCAAAATTGGTGACGAAGTAATAGCGACTCGTTGACAGAACAGAGAGGGCTTGGTAGACCGATCCCCGGGCTAATTGAGGGGTGGGGACAAGGGGGTGGTGATCACCCGTCACATAGGGGAGGATCCACCGCCATGATTAGCGGAGTTACTGCAGAAAGTGGGATTTATCCGTGCCAAGTAACCAGCAAAATACAAACGAAAAACGATTCGAATTGCGAAAGGAAAGGACGTAAAAATTGCTTAACAAACCACCGAAACTCTGTAATTTTCTCGATGATAGATCTTTCATCCTGTGTAGCCCGCAGCAGTTGAGGGAAACACAGTGGAGGCTATACATTATTAACTGGACTCTAATTCTATCATTATTAACCGTAGCCCTACATTGGAGCTAAAATACGTTTTCACAAAATCTCTTTGATAAATCGGCAATGACGTATTTGCTACGTGATTTTTCTTAGAACGTGTGCTTACTAATCCAAAAAGTCGATCGTATTTCAATGAATGTATGGTTATTTTGTTTTACACTCGTTAATTTGAATTTCCATTTACACCAATTTTTTTGTTTATCTTCATCCATAAAATAATATTTGTTGTGAAAGAGGAGGGTTGGGGCATATGTATAGGATAAAGGCCTCGTATCTGTCCATTACTGGGAGGTAATGGAGACGAGGGGCCGTAAGTGCCCGGAAAACATGGGGTATGCATCCAAGGGACCATACATAGGAATCGGAGTTAGGTCACGTGGGCTAGGCAAGATGCCTTTTGCCTAGGAACATCATAGTTTCTCACAGAGAACAAGTCCCAGCGCTTCATTGGAAAAGTCTTAATGATGTTGTTCGTTACTCATTTTAGAGCACAAAACTAGATTTCTCTGACAAGGAAACTTCAAGCGGTCGACATCCAAAAAATGTCATTAATGTTGAAAAAATGCGCGCAAAGTATTAATGGAGTTTACTTAAGGTAATTCAATCAGGGTGTGGCTAAAACTGGGTGAAATATGTCTGTAACGCAGCTCATCTTGTAACGCTGTCATCTTGAACCCAGTTTGGAAGCCACGACTTTCGGCATCTCGTAGCTAATGAATCTAATAAGGGCCCTTCGTCAGAAATTATAGATTTCCTTCTCTAAGTATGTTCAGTTATCGCTCATAAATGACTTACAATTGGGCTGTGGAAAAAATGCTCTCGTTTATTCTCGCGATGTCCGTGATTCCCTATAATGATGATCAGAGCCAAGCCTCTATGTTATACCGGATCAATTCTACCTTGACAAATAAAACACTGCTATTTAAACAGGTCTCAGGTGCTACACGAGGCGCTAACGGTATAATTTGTCGGAGACAGGCCTAAGACAAGGAGCTCGTTGAAGGCCGCCTTTATTACCATTCTTTTCAGAAGTTTTCTACCTGGTCGTTAAAGGTAGGGTAGGATTCCTGAACACATTCAAAGAACAGCAGGGCTAAATTAGCCGGCTTTGTCTGTGAAAAAAATAAACTTGAAATGACGAGTTGGAGGATGGTCATGAATTGATCTGGACAATCATTCAGGTGTAGAGGCGAGTCATTAACCGTTCTAATGTAACACATTCACCGTAGACAAACCAGGTATAGAGCTCATTCGGTGACGCAGGTGAACTTCAACGAATAATGTATTGCTATAATTTGACAAAATAAATTCGTGTGAATGCACATCATTAGTAATGTTTAATAATAATAAAAAAGAGAAAGAAAGAAAAATAAAGAGAAAAGGGAGAAAGAAAGAAGTGTTTTGAATTAATTATTCTGTAAAGGATATCTTGCGATATCAATAAATTCCTAAGTGTCCTCCTGTTCGGCATTTTGCATGTGGAAATGCATATACATGTACAGTAGACAGTTACACGAACATTCAAGTAATTATAAATCAACGGGAACATAATTGTACTATTAAGACGAAAAGTGTTACCTGACCTTAAGAGAAGGCTGTAGATGCGATTTACAAGATTAATTATTAACAACCAAACATGTTCTGTGGAGTTTATTGTATATTGAATAGCATGGGGTGTAATGTAAAGATCTAAATAGCGTCCACAATAATGATCGAAAACACATCTCTTTGAATAGAAAAGGATAGTGAGCGCTAGAGAAGATTCTCCACGGAAAGTGCTTTAAGTGGCCCTCTAGACGTATCTGGGTCATCGTCTTTGATTTTCTTCTTTTTTTTCTTCTTATTCATTTTTATTATCATCATCTTCGTCGTCGTCAACTTCAACATCATCATCATCAGCAGCAGCAGCAGCAGCAGCAGCAGCAGCAGCAGCAGCAGCAGCAGCATCGTCATCATCATCAACAACAACATCAACATCATTATCATCACAACCTCCACCACGACCACCACCAGCGTCACCACCAGCAGCAGCAGCAGCAGCAGCTCATTATCATCATAATCATATTATTATTATTGCATTATTATTATTATTATTATTATCATTATTATTATTATTATTATTATTATTATTATTTTATTTTTTATATATTTGTTTTTACTTGTTTTAAATTTTATTATTATTATTATTGTTATCATTGTTGTTGTGGTTATTATTAGTAGTATTATCATCATTATTGTTAAAAGTATCAGGGGGCCATATTTTCAGCAGGGTCCAATTACATTCCATCCTTCACTAGTATCCCGATATATCATAAAATACAGTATTGATATCAAACAATTACGACTAAATCAATTTAGAATTAAAAAAATAATAAAACAACAACATCGACCATATTGTCAAATATATATACGCACTTTCCAGAGCTGGCAACCATCCTTAAATCTCGAGTTACAAAAGATCATCGAATTTCACTTTAAGGTTGTAACGTGTACAAAGCCGCAGAAATGACGGTGCGGGGCATTGGATCATCGCGCGCGTGTGGGTCTGGGTTGAGGGAGGGACTGCGGACGACCGGGTTCGATCCCAACACTTAAGAATTTGCCTGCTAGTGACTTCCAAACTTGAGGAGAGCTCGTCCCTTATCCCAATAGCGTGTCTCGTGCTCCGCCATCGATCTCCTGCGGCAACTTGTGCGAGTCGAAACATCCTAAATACAGCCATCATCGCAAACCCAGCGACGAAATACCGGCTTCCGAATTCTTTTCACAAGTGCCCAGACATTTTTCAAATGGTAACTCAGTGCTCAAATTTAAACAGGAGCGATTTGTCGTCCCCAGATAATCCCCAACCTCCCATTTCAGAGCTACGAATTGTTTTCTGAATCCTTTCGACAAATTTGCCGAGTCCCTTAATCCAACATATGGTCAACAGAGGCCGACCAGAGTGTGGAGTCTTGCTGTTTACAGTCATCAGGTAAACGTTATTTGAACTGAGCCGAAGGGTGTTCTGGGTCGCCTCTAGCCGGGCAGCGTTCATTATGTGTTCTTCATGTCTCCTCGTGACACCTTTAACAAAAGCTAAACAACATTCCACGGGCTTTCTCGAAACGCAACAAAGTATACATCTACTCCAAGAGCAAAAACAAATTGTAACAATTCCGAAATTTCGAATTTGTTTATTTTGCATAAAAAAAATGGCGGTAGTGCGACGCCGTGTTTGCTCAGTTCCGTGACTCACGCAACCATAGGCCTGTTCAGGAGGGCGAGTTTACGCGCGTTATCGCGTGACGTCACATATGAATGATGAAGGTTTCCAAGGCGATTTCACGCGTGTACTCGCGGGTTCGCGCCCTCCTGAACAGGCCTTAGGTATCTATAGCTTATACTCTGACAGTGAGGCGTGTTCTCAATGCTCGGGGAACTTGTGTTTGTTTGCTGTTGGAAATAAACAATTTGTAGACGGATAAGACAGGTTTGTGCTGTCGTCTGCGATCCTTCCAAAATGTCGTCTGCTCTCCTTCCAGTGTTCATAACACGAATTATTCCAGGTATCTGCTCAAAATTACTCATCGAGTTGTTTGGTCCTTGTCCATATTTGTCCCTAGTATGATAGCATCCCATCTCTGAACGTGGACTGTTGTCAATGCCGGTATACCAAACTTACGTTTATTTCTTGACCGCGTTGAAGGAACAAAGGACAATAGTGGGACACGTTGAAAGGGCGGTGTATTAGAGAAAGAATCCAGAAGCTGAATCTAAACCCAAATTCAAAAAGGAAATTTTAAAAATGAAAGGGCGGCTTTTTTTAAACATATATACTAAAACAAATATATATATACTAAGTAGTCTACTCAACAAAAATAATTACGGGCCAGTATCCTTTTGAACATATAAATCAGCGTTATATTATTTTTACAACGAAGAATTTCCAAACGTCTGCAAGATTCGGGTACTCTTCAAGAACATTGGAAGAACAATGACAGCAGAATCCGCAAGCAATTCCAAATATAAAGTAGAAAACTCCACCACAAAATATGCACTGGTCCTTAATTTATTTTGTTGAGTATATAATGAAACACTGCAGTATTATTTGTTCTATATACTAGTACATGTATATTCAAGTATATCTACATGTATTGACGTCTATCTTTATATATACGACAATTCAGTTAAAGATAAACGGCTATTTGTTTAGAACTAAAACCATATTTAACAAGCCACCTACCATGAACAATACTGGCTTTGGTGGCAAAATGATCCCTTTCTGGAGACTGTCTGTTCGCGAGGCGATGTAAGCATCTTTTAACAACAACTTACGGTTTGTAAGAATGAAACACAATGTGTATTCGAATGAGGTCGAAAGAGAAATATTTGGTTTCCCTTTATCATGACAAAGAGACAAAACACAAGATGTTTTAAAATTTATAAGCTACCACAATAAAGTAGGATGGTTTTGGCAACTTGTCCAAAGCATGTCCAAAACCGTTAGCTACACCTAGCGATCACTGATCCACGACTGAATTAAATTAGCACGCGCTGCATCGCCAAAACATGTGAGCGCTCTGTATCATGAACGCGTCTTATAGTGTACATTTTATTGATTCAGTTCGAAAGGTTTGCGGAAACCACATAATTACATGCTTGTTTGCTAATTCTTCAACTTCAGTAGGGTTAATTAATGAATAACACAAGGTAAGCTCTCATGACCGTACGCACACACTTTCAATGTATTCCACTTGTAACAATATCGTATTTAATTGACAACAACAATATAACACCGAAAAGTGATAAATAAATTGGGATTATTAATATTTATTTTTTCGTTCCACCTTCTCTCTCACGACATCACTTAGGCACCCACCACCCATGCCAGCTAATTAAAACATTAACAACTTATGTTGTTTATCATTTGCATACAAGTTTGTGTTAATATAGACTTGAATTTATGAGTTATAGTTTGAATTCTATATTTTAGTCCCGGCGGTAAATAATTCTTTTGAACGCAAACAAAATAAACCTCCAATAGTAAAGTCCCAGTTCTTAAGAATTAGCTAGTTCTAAATTTGACGTTTAAATCCGTAAATTAAGTTCTCGGACGAATTTACAAACCTAGTCGAGCTGTAGTATACGGTATTATATATAACGTTATTACAAAGTGTCCTAATTGGCAACCATCATACAAAATATCGTCGAGAGGTAATGGGAAAATACTTAGAACATAGCGGTAACCACACTGTCATTTATTCGTTATTTTTTCAGAGAGTGAAATTTCTAAATATCACAAATACCCAATCTAACGATTTAAAAAAAGTCATATTTTAAAATAAAAGTTAGTTTACTTCGTACACAGTATCCTCCTTCTCTGGGCTAAGATTGTATTAACATATAGGCCTACTATACCCAGTGACTCATTGACACAAATGGGGTTATTTACGAAGTCCAGATGACCCGCTAAAAAGATATTTCTCAGAGGCAAATAAAAGAATTCATCCAAAATACTCGCCACCCCATGTAGTGCAAAAACCGGCGGAGAAAAATCAAACAAATATATTTCTATCGCATGGTTTTTCAATGACATATATTTGTTCATATAGGAGGAAAACCTAATTACTGTATTTACCTGGAAAATCGATCGCGTCGCAGAAGTTCCGAACCACACCCAGATTTTACTATGGTATTTTCATTAAGAGGTCTGTGCCCTATCATCATCCAATTTTCTAATGTTACAAAAAGCGTCAGAGGCTATTGTTGTTAAATGTTGCATAGATAACTAGACTTTTGGTAAAGATATATTCGTTAAAATAATAATAATAAAAATGAATTAACATTATACACAAAAATATAAACATAAATTAATTAAAAGAGTGGAAGGCGGTGTTTAAAATCCAATCAAAACCGGATGTTCCTTCAATTCGCCAAACGCGCATTGGCAATGCAAATGAAGCGGACGCCTCGCACACGTACTTGGTGCCCGAGGCCCTCGAAGATATTGTATAGAACCATACGGAATTTCTCTTGAATTGGCCATGTACCCATAGTACCAATGGGATTTGTTTGCTTTCAATTATATGTTGAGCCTAAATACCATATAGGCGTGTTCAAAATGGCGAGCGCTAGCATTGTGACCATATATTGGCGGATTTCCGTTCATTTGGGTACTGCAAAAGGCAAGAGTTCATACAGTTGAACACAAACTTCGATAGCACCGAATGATTGCAAATACAGAGAGCACTCTTGACTGGAATGGATGTCCATACGTCTGGTGGTAAACGACGGCGGGTCAACTCCGGAAGTGGTGCAATAACGCGTATATTAAATCCCTCCCCGCCCACTTTCTAATCCACTATTTACGCCATAACCCATACTAACCCCAACATTAACACAGAAATTGGGACTGCACGAGCTAAAGAATTAAATCTAAAACCCCGTACGTGTATATAAGCAAACACCGTCCATTTATATAGCGTGTATGTACACTACATCCGGGCGTGACCCCACGTAATTTTCTCTCCTTCAGCCAAAATTGCATACCGCTAAAGAAAAAGGTCGTTGGCGCTCACTGTGCTTGCTAATCTCTATGACATGGCAGGTAGCTTAGCTCAACCACGGCAAGCGGTTTGCCGGGTTTAACAAGGATTGGATTGTTGGTTGTCCGCACAAAGTGACGTGTAAATATCACTGCTGAGGCGTACACAGGTTAGAGGGGCAGAAGAAGTCTATAAATACAAGATTAAAGTACTCAGGTGTGGTGAAGAGTCCTCATCCCATCAGCGGAGCATTCAACCCCGAGATTAAAGTTGTTATTTATTTTAATAATAATAATACTTGTATTGTCATTTTATTTTTCATTATTATTTAACGTTATTGTTTTATTATCATTGTTATTTTTTAAAATTATTATTATCATTATTATTATTAGGCTATTTTCAAAAGTGATGTACATCCACTAACTCAAGTTTATACATGTATATGCATCAGTTTTGTAGCATTATATCGGTTCAGATATAGCATATAGATATATTTTACAACAGTAACCTGAAAATAAAGCCGTCCAACTTGAAGCTTAAACTTAAATATTTACTTTTTTAATATCTCAATTTGGGAAATGTCATTTTCAATTAAGCTTAGAGACGGCTATTGAAAGCTTGTGAAATCCTACCTGAAAACGACTGTTTTCAACTGAATTGTTTGTCAATGGGTAGGCGTGGCCGTATGAACGCAAACTATTGCATGTGATTGGCAGCTACGCCAATTCCATTATACGAAAGCAAGACCATCAAATACAATTTACTGAACTAAATGTGGGTACCGCACCAAATAACCCTATTACCATTCAAACCCATTCTTCTAAAACCATGTCAAAAATGTGCTAAGAATCCGACATAGAAAACGGAAAATAAAACGCTAAAAAAATGTCTGAATTGGATTCAAACACAGCTGGATGTTGAAAACTGTGAGCCAGGTTTTCAGTCTGTTTGTTAGGAACAAAGGTTATGATTTGGACAATACATATGATAGACATGAAGAGATGCAGTCTTGGTCCCAAAAAAAATTGGATAGACAATGACCCTTGCTTCTTCAGTTCTCAGAAGGCGTCTTCGCGAACAAACAGCACCCTGCAGGTCTGGTAGCGCTGTATTGTCAACCCGAAGACTAGAACAATATGCCCGTGAGAATGTACAGATGTTTAATATGATGTAAACGCACTTGATAATTATTGTCCAAGCTTCGCTATACGGAACACGAATAAGACAACGCAGCATCTTCATTTGTATACAAGATCGATGAACACGTTGCCTGTGTACGTATGTTTACGCGTGTTGTCGATGTTTTCAGTATTTTAGGTGATATAGTAGGTATGGCAATATTGAAGGGTTATGACAAATCGAAGTTTTTTTGTGTTTTTTTTGGTGGTTGTTTTTAAGTAGTATACGTAGAGAGAGATGGGAGGGGGCACCAAAGCATTTATGTATACCGAGACTTTATTTTATACCAAAGTATAGCATCCTTTTAAATTCAGACAACTATAAGACAAGTCATGCATGGTGATATTGATTTTTTCTTTTTCTTCCATGCATGTCTGCCCACACCCAACCCCCCTCTCCCTCTCCCTCTCTCTCTCTCTCTCTCTCTCTCTCTTTCTCTCTCTGTCTGTGTCTCTCTCGCTCTCTCGCTCTTTGTCTCTCTCTCTCTTTCTCTCTATCTCTCTCTCTCTCTCCCTCTCTCTCTCTCTCGCTATCTATGTCTCTCTTGCTCTCTCGCTCTTTGTCTCTCTCTCTCTGTCTCTCTCTCTCTCTCTCGCTCTCTCTCTCTCTCTCTCTCTATCTATGTCTCTCTTTCTCTCTCGCTCTTTGTCTCTCTCTCTCTGTCTCTCTCTCTCTCTCTCGCTCTCTCTCTCTCTCTCTCTCTATCTCTCTCCCTCTCTCTCTCTCTCTCTCTCTCCCTCTCTCTCTCTTTCG
>JAVCKX010006857.1:0-11192 GCA_034780695.1 Lepetodrilus gordensis | reverse complement strand
CCCCCCCCCCCCCCCCCCCCCCCCCCCCCCCCCCCCCCCCCCAAGAGAGAGACATAGGTGTGTGGGTGCATGTGTGGAAAGCAAGGATCCTAGAAGGGTTGGTCATTCTTGTCTTTGTTTATACCATCAAACACACTTTTGATGTGTTTGCAGTGGAATAATTTCAAAGGCAAAATGGTTGTAGTATTTCTGCATCGCTTCAATTGAAATGCAATCATACACTACTTGGCATGTAAATTAGGTGTGGCATTTACGTTAGAAATATGACGCAACTTCCTGAGTGGGGTAGCGTTTTTTCCAGAAGATATGCACTGACACCGGAAGAGTTGGGTTGTGTTGCTTTAAAAATTGAATTAAAACTCGTATTAAAATTGCACCTAAGGACACATACAGTACTTGTACGACACAATTCAAAAGCATGCATGGTCATTCAGATACGCATTATGGAAAGTAACCATCTGATAATTATTCTGATGGGTTTCTTCCGTTTGAACTAATTATAATCAAGAACAAAGTCATGCTTGTGATTACCTGTAAGCATAATGCACAATATATTGTGTTCCAACTATGTCGTGTAGGTACCTCTATTAATTGTTTCTGGGTTGAAGAGGCATTTGTCCAGCATGTTGTTTTCTTGTAACCATCCGATTTCGTGGGGTAGCATTATCATAATTATGATGATATCGATAGTAAATGACATGAACATTAAATGTGAAGAAGTTCAATCTACTGTCATTGATCATGAGCAGCGAAATCACATTTACAGATGTGAAAATCATTTCGTGGACATTATCATCTGCAATACCGTACTTTAGAATAATGTCATCTCCGCGTGTGTGAATTCTAGTAGTATTATGTATGCTATTTCTAGTGGTATTTGTGACTTCAGGTGTTATGTATGTGAATTCTTTTGTGAATTCTTTTGTGAATTCAAGTGTATGTGATCCCATGAATTCTAGTGGTATTTGTGAATTCAAGACAAGTGTACGTGAGGTTTTAGTGGTATTTCGAATAATATAAATCTATATATGAATTCTAGTTGTATAATAAATGAATGAATTAATAAATACTCTTTATTTCTTCCAGTAGTGTCGGAGAGTCAAGTTGAATTTGAGTGATGTATACATGTGAATTCTAGTTGCGTATGTGAATTCTAGTGGTATTTCTAATGGTATATATGCATTCTAGTGTTCTATATGAATTATAGCTGTTTACATGACTTCCAGTGGTATTTTAATGGTATTATATGTATGTGAATTCTAATGGAGTATATCATTTCTAGTGGTACCGGAATATGTGAATGCAAGTGGTTTAGATGATTTCAAGTAGCATATGCAAGCATACATATAAAGTGGCATATACGACGCATACACAATGTAATTGCAACTAATTTTAACAACAGAACTAAAAACATACATGTAACAGATTTTATTTCCTCTTGGCACGTAGAACTCACTTGCACACACGCGCGCTCACACATACACACATCGCACACACTGGCACTTATATTTTCAGACAATCAGAACTTGTTGGAGTCATAAATAAAACAGTACACGAAGACAAAACTGGACAATAACAATATATGCTTATCCTCTGAGAATCGAGGAACAGTCTGCACGTTACCACTACCCCTCTGCTCAGTAACATGACCAAAATAAATAAATATCCCCATGCTTAAATGTACATTTTATTACACTGCAAGTGAATTGATGTCAGGCTCCGTTTCTCATATTAATTTAGTTTTGTTGCGATAAGACTCGCGAGTCACAATTGACACAGATGTAGTATAAGTATATGGAAGTGTATAACATTGATCTTTGGATGATATTCCCATATTCGTACTGATGTGATTCGTAAAAACTTTAATAAAGTTATAGTAATGGATGCCATTGTAAAACTCGAAAAGAAAAGAAAAGAAAAGAAAAACACGTTTTGTTTCATTCTCTCGTTAAATGAACCAAGCAGGTTAAAGCGTTGTATATAATATAGTAAATTAAAAAATAATAAACCATTAACATGTTACGATATTAAAAACATATTGCACTCGACTATACAAATAACAACTTGAATATTTCTTCAACATCTTGAAATGTACTCAGTGCACCAACATACCAGATGTTATTTAATACATATTAGCAACAACAATTCATCGTTGATAGACAATGTATATTCTCACATTGACAACATAATGGTATTAGCTCTTGTGATGTTAATAATGACAAATATTAGAAATTTTTGTTTAAATCCAACAAAAATTCAGTTTTGGTTTGTTTTCACATGTTTGCTCACAGGTTCCTGTCACAAATATTAGATACCCTTGTAACCTAATATTACGAGGGTATTCAATATTTGTGACAGGCACCTGTCGTCTGCAGCATCAATATCTAACGGTACCTCATATTTTGAGTATTTGTCCCTTTGACTTCAGTTAAACCTTCTATTATAATATACTTTCTGATCGAATATTTGTTTGACAAAGATTTAAATGAAATTAGACTTCTTCAATTTCCTATAAACTATGTAGACTAGTAAGGCTAGAATGCAGTAATAATATTAATATTGGGTTAATATGTTTCTGTTCAATATACTATAAAACAGGGGCTCTATTTCAAAGAATCCTACTATAGTATAGCATATTGGGAGAGTTGCAAAAGGATGGTCGAATTATTTTTAGATTTATATTTGAAATGCCATAAATTAATTACTTTTCAATAGTCGATATTCTTCTATTGAATGTCTATTCAATAACATATATTAAGCTGGATTTCTGCAGATAGTTTGTTTGTGTCGTAATAAATGTATAATTATACGACATATAATACAGTGGTGTCATATAGTGACCAAACTGCCACAAATCATTGGTTATATTCAACTGGTTACGGAGCAAACGACCAATCTGATTTATAGACGCATCTCCGTCATGTCAAAGACCAACAGATGAGCATTTCACAAATGTTAGTCTCGCATCCTGACTTAAATGCTTCAGGATGTGGCCTCCTGATCCGAAGCTTAAGTTTGTCCAGTTCATTCCTAGCTGCGGTTTCCGACAGACGGTTTAGAGATTCGCAAAGCGACATCAACCATGTCCTTGTCTTCGTTGGTTCTGAGCGACGCCAGCTCCATTGATATAGGTGTATTGCAGAGGAACACACATGGTCTGGAAGAGCACAGCCTCATATCTCTTGCCATATGGTCAAGGCAGCTCTAAGTTCTTCAACGTCCATATCCTTCCTTCGTCCGTTCACAAGCATACATCCGGAATGGAACAATTATCAGAACAGTGAGTTCCGATGCTCCCCAGCCTTGGAACTCCTTCACAACGTCATGGCGTTACTGAAACGCATCTTGCAGTTCTTCCTGAGCAATGGTTGTCGCCAAACCAGGACCATGTATAAGTTCGAGGTCTTGTTTTCCTGCGACTTTGTTGTAGAGTTGTTACTATGGTGGTCCCAGATGTGGCGGGCCTAGTCAATAGACGATGTTACCACAGCCGTTGATTCCGAGTCTCATCTCGTGCTCACGCGCCTTCAATCTAAGCGCGGCGATGCTCGAAGACCTGCGCTCGGAGTCCACAACCCCAGACGTCGGGGAAGAGAGTCCAGGAACTGGGGAATTAATGTCAAAATATTCCCTGGCTTTCGCAGCGGACGAGGTCATGCTCGCCAGAAGGTGTTGAAACGTTCCGGGCGGAGGGACCGGAACCGACAGAGGCGTGAGCGCGCGCAGTCCTAAACCGCCAGCGCCCACACCGGAAGCGAGTCCGAAGGTCACGGGACTGTACATAGGCGGGGTCACGGACGAAAGGGACGTTGATAGGCTGTATCTGCTGAGCAACTGGTTCTCGTAAGATTTGAGGAGTAGGTCGGGGTACGACTGGTGGTGGTGGGTAGGCTGCGGGGGCATGATCCCCCGGGACGCCATGCTGATGGTGCCGGTGTATGGAGAGTATGGGTGAGCCTGGGTGCCAACCTTCTCCTTCTTCCTCCACTTGGCGCGACGGTTCTGGAACCACACCTGCAACCATAGAGAAAAGAAAACCTATTAAACTCAACACAATTAATCTATATATATATATATAATATATATATTTAATATAAAAATAATAAATTGACATAAGAGATGAGCGGTCTCCAAGATCGAAGACATGTGAGCTAATTAATTATTTTTCATTTAATCTTAATTAATTAATTTGAGGTAATATTAATTACAAATGACAATGTTTACATTGGTTTACATCAGTTAGTATTATTTAAACGACTCGGGTACGAAACCCGTTTGTATTTAACCAACACGTGCATTGTAAAGTCAAGTGTTGATAGACAGCTGTCAATCATTGTCACACCTCCAAGTGCATGAAACGGGGTGTGCTTAACCGAGACTATTCAGCCGTAAGTTGTATAGATGAACATTTAACGCTGTTTTGAGTTAACTATGGTCATTGTGTAGGTGTGTGACCCAGTCAAATACCGGCAAATGTGTGCGCGTACCCCCTTCCGAATACACTATTTGCTTTCTAATTATTTCTGAGAGGTGACACTTGAAAAGACGGAGGAAGCCCGAGACTGACTTCACACGCAAGACCAACCCGCTCACACAAAGGTGCATCAGAGGTTAACATAATATATACTAAGAAATGAAGAGAGTCAGAAATCATATAAGACCACCTACATGTTCGTAATTTGAACAACAACCAGGTACGAAGTATTGTAATACTTTCCTTAATTATCTCAACATGATTAGCCCTAGGCACCAGTGTCTGGTCGTACGTATAATAGGCGGAACTAGAACACTGCAATCAGTACTGGCGCAATGCACACAGTTATAAGGATAAAGAGGTTATTTATAAATTAAATATATATTTATTTTCACCGGAAGTACCAGCTGGTATGGTGCTTAAGCATTACCATTTCGCAATAACGTATGAGACAACTGTAAGTATATCGTATTTATCTTATCATATTGATTTTATGTCAAGAAAACGTTGAAATAAAAAAAAACTAAAAGAAACCTCTGATAACAAGATTGTGATGATGTTCTTAACACATGCAAGTAGTCTTGTATCAAACTACCATTAACCCTTATCCTGCTGGATGTATTCCAATTACTGCTTCACATGGCATCTCAGGGTGGTCATGACCCCAAGGGGTTAAGGTTAACTGTCGAGTTTGCTGGTATAAATTGCTACATGTATCGGCGTCTGTATTTCTTGACCCTAACCAAGAAGTCCGTGTACAAAGGTCAGCGGCTATGACTACCTCTGGTCAGGTGTGTGCAAGGTCGGGGGTTAATTGTCGTGGACGCCAAGGTAAACACAGGTATTTGCCTCATCCTGACCTGAAGTCAGGTCCTCTGGTTGTGTTGTTCTTTTTAGCGACAACTTCACTGATTGGACTGTGGAAGCGAGATGCATAGGTTAGGACACAGTTATAAAGACCACTGCATGAAGCCAGAGGAGGAGGTGGTGGTGGAGGAAGAGGAGGAGGTGGTGGTTGTGGTTGTGATGCATGTGTGTGTCTGTGTGTGTGTGCGCGCGCGTGTGTGTGTGTGTCTGTCTGTCTGTCTCTGTGTGTGTATGTGTCTGTGTGTTGTGTGTCTGTCTGTGTCTGTGTGTGTGTATGTGTGTGTGTGTGTCTGTCTGTCTGTGTGTGTATGTATGTGTGTGTGTGTGTGTGTGTGTGTGTCTGTGTGTCTGTGTCTGTGTCTGTGTGTGTAGGGGATTTGAAATGTGTATACTAGTATTCGAGCTAATGAGATTATGGATCAAAGTAGTGTTTGTCCAAAAAAATGAAGAATCATAAAAGAATAAATCGAAAACTAAACGCCTCCAATTCAACGTCTTATACACGGAGTTAGGACACCATTATGCCCAATGATTAACGCCAATGGGTATCCAGCCCATTGACGTTAATCATTGGGCATAATGGTGTCCAATACTATTGTACAGTTAGCTAACTGATGCCATAGTTTCTTTAACCCTTCATTTAACCCTCTCCATGCTGGAGGCAACCAGAAATGCCATAAAGAGCACTACCGGGTTAGAAGATCGAGTCGGTGTGGGATTCAATCCCAGACTCAGATAGCTAGACCAATGGCTCCTCAATTTGCTCAAATGGCTCCTCAAAGTCGTAGGCGTGTCGTATAACACTAAACGTTCAGACCATTGTGTCCGGCGTCTCCTCGGCGTTATGTTAACACTACTGCTGTTAATTGTTGTCAGACCAGTAGTGTATGTATGCATCTCGTGCAACCGAGGCGTGATTTGATATCCAGGTACCGGTGTAGGTATAGAAAGACCCAGTCAGAATAAATAGAATTGCGGCATGTCAAGAGCAGCCAGGATGATAGGCCTATGTATTTTGATACCTTGTTAGACGTTCTAGCACAGCACAACCTTTCTCCACATCTTATCAGCTAGACTAGTTTATGAATGGGCCAATTTTGACACGTCTATTTAACATAAAAGACCTATAAAACGCGTAATTCGGAGCGGTATTAGTTTTGTAAAGATTATTATTAAGCACTTTAAGTGAGAGCCAATTTACAAGGAACTCTCCCCGGGTCTGGCAGTTGACAGCTCACACTTTTAGCAACCTGAGACACCGGGAAATAATGAAGTCTCCCTCGACGGAGCCACTTCAAGGACCGGCGTTGTGGCTAGCTCTGCAACGAGTTCCATCTTGAGCACGTCTCACAATTATTGTTATGGTTTCTATGAATTATCCTTTAAAAAAGTTTATAATGCTAATAGAAAGTTGACAGTTGTGAGTCAATATTTAACGCCCGATAAACATCGGTAAATGCCACGACCACGTTCGGTGACTATTTAGCATGTTGGACAAATGCAGATTCGAACACGGACTAACGTTTAAGGTATTATTTCTCCGGTTGCGTGTTCCGCGCAAGGGTGATGTCGTAAAACGTGTTGAAAACACTACACTATGAGAGGTAGCACGAGGCAGTTCACACGTTAATTATGATAATAGAATAAACATTAAACATGCAGGTTCGTGAATGCTAATTGCTATTTGCCATAATTTGGCCAAACAATGACTATTTAGCACAGATCAATGATTATTATTAGGACTGACTATGATGATGACTAAGACGACGACGACGACGACGACGATGATGATGATGATGATGAGTGTGCACTAAGTACAGTACTGTATTAGTATAATGGCATTGTGCTATTCAGTCGATAAAATTACGGTCCTAAACACTTAAAAAAAAATATATTCAATGATTGCTCATCATAACTGTTAACTTGTATGTTTATATAAACTGAATATTGTCACTTGTCAACCATCAACAAAAGGTATATTATTTCTTTATTTAAACTTCATATAGCGAACAAATCAATTTCATTCATTTAATAAAAACAAAACGAACAAAAAAATACAGATCCGTCATTCAGAAAAATATATCGTATTCAAGATAATGGGGCAGATACCGTACATGTTAAAACAGCTTAATGCAATTACAGACTGAAATATATCTGCATGAATAATTAATCCTCGATAGCAAGCCATTGTTTTGAATTAACGTATCACTTAGAATCACTTTAAGTTAGAGTTGCAGCCAAGAATAATGGATGATAACTGATGTGTGTTATGAGTTTATGTCTTTTGCTCCGAGATAAGGAAAGCTTTATAATTTGTTATGCAGGTCTGATTTCCTCAATAGAACGTGCATGAACATACAGAGTTGATTAAAGCACGAGGTATTCAGTTTCAAACTCAACCTTTAAGAAAACAAACGTTATTAATCACCAATAGATAACATTTATAAAGCTATATTTATATACGACTTCATCATGTTTCGTTGATATGCCCAGAAGAAAATGCAGTGATAAGAAAAACTGATTTTAGCTTTAAATATGATTATTATGAAATTAAACTTCACTTCACATCTGTAGCATTAACTTTCGACGTTATCGTTACGGTAATTTAGTAGTTGATTATTTGTTACGACTGTAGATAACTTCTATATATTATGTAGAAGACATATACTGAAAGTAGCTTAATAATGATCATGTTTCACATATTTAAATATATCATAGATGCAAAATGACATAAGGACAGTAGATTATTTAAAACATTAATGTTGGCTACAAACGTATTTTCTTTAAAACGTTTAAAAAGATAAAACAGTCGGGAGGAATTAAACATGGATATCTATATATACATGTAGCTACTTTATTCAATTCCATATGATACGATAACGTCAATCCAATGATTTTAATTTAATATTTAAATTTTTCATACAGACACATAGTAAAGAGTCCTGGAGAAAATGATATTTATAGATTAAAACATTTTGAGGTTTTGTGTCGTTTTTAAGAATCTTTCACTTACAGATTTTAAACCAAGACACATTTATCAAAGAGTAGGTAACGCGTTGTAAATTGACAATTTGGTTAATTGGATTAGTCGATAATTAATTTTTGATAACTTTTTAAACGGAATACCGTAATTATTTTAAAATATAGGCCTACACAAGTTTTTATATAGAAAAGAAGATACTAGTAGCTAGTGAGTGTCTTGGTAATATGTTCTTAACAGTTGTTGATGCAATGTTCGCAAAGTCAAGACGCCAGTGTTTGTGTGGACGAGGCCAACACTGAAGGATTAGGGGAGATGTAACAGGTTATAATGTAAATGTTCTGCGCGGAAGTCCGAAATCCAACTGGACATTAAACTTCTGAGACGTGTTTTCCTTTGCGAACCTCTTCAGCGCGCCATGTGTATTTGACAGTTTGCTTTTCGGATGTCGTTAAGAATGACCGACGTTTGCTTTCCGACTGTCGTTACACTATTTCTCCGGGTTACAAACAGATTACCGAGAGTGAGATTAAACTCTATGTGTTGACTTGCAGGGACTGAGGGGAAGGTATGGGAACAAGGATCCCCGCCGGACTGATAGAGAGGCAATGACTTAACGCCGTAATACCACTGTTCGGTGGATTTGTATTGTTGGGGTTTTCTCTAACGCACCGTACCGCCCAAAGTAAATTTCAAATACCTCATGTTCGCGGCTTGTTACAAATGTAATGCAACACGCGTGCGCAGACGAATTCCAAACTAAAGACCAAAACAATATGTCTACTAATTCGCGGTCGTAACATTACACTTTTAACGAGCTACCCGCCTACATGAGATGCTTCGTATTCAGAGGAGCAAATGTCAATTTCTGGAGATGGTGATGCCTGTTGGTAACTTTTGAGTAAATTATCCTGTAGTAATTAGTTGGTAAACATACATTCCCATTTCTGAGCGTGAAATACCCCTCCCTGTATACAAACTGCTGTCACGAACTCGTGGTCGAAAACACCAATGAATGAGATGGGCAAATGTCAAAATTTAGGGAAAACATACTAATTTAGTGGCCGACGTGGTCAGCTGATGGTAGGATTTGGTCCTATAGTCTTGTACAATAAATTCCGCTATATTTATTATATTATCGATAACTTCGAATACTATTTATGCCACAAATAAGTGCTACTGGATCTAATTTATCTTATTTAATAACAAAGAAAATGTAAGGAGAAATGTGTTTAGACGTATATTTTGGTTCGTAGTATTCGTAAGCTAAAATACCAAAGCTAATATGGAGATGTGTTCCTTAAATGCAATTCTAGTAAATAACAGTACAGGTAGGCCCTATCTAATTAAAGCATAGTTATCTGTTCATCAGTTGTGTGAAGAATTGAACATATACTTTAAACAGTTCCACACGTTCTGTTACCAATGCACATACTAGTATATACATATACTCATTAGCAGCAGGATCTACCATACTGTTTTTCAAAGACTCTGAACACGTGAACTATATATGCACTTTTAATCATCCAAATGTATTCACCCCCACTGCTCCGATATTTGCACATCGCACCTGTTAATGTATGTCAATGAAAATCTCAAGTTTGTTGAATTGTTCCAAATGTTATTTGAATTTTGACTTTAATCTCGAACCTAGTATAGCTTAACGCAGAGTTCAACATTTTAATTGAAACGTTTAATCTTCGACCCCGCTATATTCTTGAGAAGGATCCGAGCAACTGGAAAGATAAGACCACGTCTCATAGTAGGCCTACTACAAAGATTTTCTAAGTTCAACAAGACACCTCAAATGACGTGTGTTTTTCTAGTCATTATGCTGCGTACATTATGTACATTCCCCGTTTGTTCCGCCAACTATCATATAAAGTGATAAAAACACATTTTCTAAATGACCAACTGAAATATTTACCTATAGATCATGGAACTACTAGGATCGCCGTCTTTTATACTTCAGTTTAGTAATAAATATAAACATAAAAAAATCAAAGATCTAAATATACCGCGAACTCATAATTTAGTTTAATTGAAAATGTCAGTTCCAACCACATGACAATTCAACGAGACAGCTATCTAACTCATTAGTTACTTATATCGTATACTTATAGCTGTAAGTGAATGTGAATTGACTCAAACTATTATATACTGTAGTTTCATAATTTATAGTAATGTTGAAGCCATTGCTACAGCATATGAAGCGTGCTTGTGATCTCGATATCTGTTTCTAAACAGCATCTCAGTACATTAAACACACATTATCTACGTGTACGGTCTATTAGATACAAGTAGAATATCTATATAAAGTTTGCACATGTTGCTATAAACTAAATCTGCATCGAGACCTTATAAGTTGTATTATATATTTGTTTGTTTTTGTTTTAACAAACCAGACGGATTTATATGCGTATGATATTAATCTACTAATGGTATTTAAAGAATGCTCATAAAACGATATAAATTATGATAACTTGCATGTATTAATTCATGATATTATGACATTATACTCTGCATTAATTAACTGCTGAATGGGGATAGCTAGATCACGTATGTGCACAGAACACTGCCAATTGCAAAAGGAATTATTATTATTATTCAGCAGCATTTATGTTGATATTTCCAAGGACGTTATTTATTTTTATAACTTTCTGGAATAAATCTAACCAGCGAAACTTCGATGGAATTTAAGCATTATATTAGTATTGCTATTTATTATTATTGTTGTTTATGTTCATAATAAGAAATCGATATTTTCATTTATATTATTATTATTATTATTATTATTTAATTTAATTTAATTTAATTTAATTTAATTTAATTTAATTTAATTTAATTTAATTTAATTTAATTTAATTTAAT
>JAVCKX010006747.1:4399-15249 GCA_034780695.1 Lepetodrilus gordensis | reverse complement strand
AACATCCGTAGCGCTGAATGTTGCAGTAAACCTGCGAGCACCGGCTGGTACTGACAAGACCAAGGATGATAACTGTACGTGAATGTACTTTGCAGTCCAAAACAACCATAATTGTGTGTGATATTATGCCGTTATTTAAATACACCCAACAATCTAAAGTCTACTTACCAAGAGCATGCACAGGGATTGATCAAATATAAATGCATGTAATAAATACGTATGTCAGATATTCATTTCGGAGAAAGTGTACGAATATCGGAAATACACGTACACTTTCCCTTTATCGAGTTGTGCCCGAACCTGGGATCGAACCAGTCTGGTGATCAACACAAATCATGATACCACCGGACTAAATACTAAAATAGCTGACTGAAGATATGACTATTCATTTATCTAGGTATGACTGTGATCAAGAAAGTCACGTGGCTATGATGTCACGTACACATGCTACGTGAAACACTAAATAATTATTCATCCAAAATCATAAACAGTTGCTATGGATCCCCATGGGTGATCTGGCGGGTCGGTGATCCATTATAACTTAAACTATGTTATACATTTACTTTCTCATAAATTACATATATTTTACATTTAAATTAATGTATGCCATGTAGTACTCGACCGGAAGAGGGGTATAAGACAGTTACATAAACACTTTCCTCGGTGTATCGGTCAATATCCCAACAGTTTTGTTTGTGGACCCACGACCAAAACTGTAGGGATATTGACCGATACACCTCGGAAAGTGTGGATGTAACTCTTACATATCTATATGGTACGACCATTCAATAGACACATCGTTATTACAAAGGAATAGCTTAGTGCACACTATCCACTATTACGCACAGTACATATTGAAATTGAGATGTCTTCAAGACTCAACTTACTACTTAAGTGATTGGAACATCTCAAAGAGTAGTGGTTATTGCAATCATCAAATCTTTGATAGATGGTCTGGGAATATGTTAGGGGGACCTTTAACGAATTGAAAATTAGAAAGGTTGTCAGTATGAAAAATTGGAGTTCTCCGAGTATAATGCAGGCTTTGTTTGTTCAGTGTAATAAATAGTGACATCGTTTTCAATGTCAGATATCAATATTAAGCTCTTAACACTGGCAGATGTTTACTTCACTGGTCCCGACACCGGCCTCTTTGCTTTATACAGTCGGTCCAGTGATAAATGTGTAAACATAGACTTGTCCCCGGACGATTTCCTAGATAGTTAGCATGCTTGGCTGTATCAGACATATGCAACACGTACCGTCGACTCAAGGCAGCGTCGGAACGTCTATGACGTCACGACGCTTAATAAATTGACAACACGAGAGAGAAAGTTAATTAGATAGCAAGTAAGCAAATTTATCTAAGCCTGGAAGTCGTAGATTCCTCGGTTGTAGGTTTGTCGTCGAGATGAATGATCCACGTCGCGTTTTCTTGCGAGATGAAGACGTGAATGAAATGCGATATCACGGTGGAAACAAAAGACGGCGATGCTCACTGCGCATGACTCCGCCCTCCCGCAAAGCCGCGCGTGCAAGGCGGGTTCCTGTACACATTGTTATCACATCTCGCGAGATTTGGCTGCGATCGGTCCCGTTTGAAGACGACTCGCGGGATTTCGGCCCCGCAAATGCATATACCAACACAAGTGACTTCCGGTATTTAATAGCTGTGTAGCAGATTACATTCAGAAGGTTTCAGATAGATACAGCGTGTTGTTACGCCATATTGTGACCATCAAGCGATGTATTATACCCGCACGTGACGAAATCTGGATGCATATATCACCATCTCAAAGGCGGTAGATAACGTAACATAACTGTTAGTAATAAAGACTCCTTTGTTGTCTACTTTTGGTATCGTAGTCTAGTTTAATATAATTCTGGGTTTTCATAAATGTTGTGAGAACGATTGAAAAAAGATTTCGAAGACAATAACACATACAAATTGTTTCATTTTCATTCATTTGTAATGCAGTTTCCAAAGATGTCAAATAAATGGAACTAAAGACAGACAGACAGACAGATAGCAATTAAACGTAGTTCTATACAATAAGCGCATATGGATGATATGCTTACGAGTGAACCAGCACTCCGGACCAATCAGAATGTCCAATTTTCTTGCAATGACGTATACCACTGGCCGCCTGGGTCCTCGTGCTCAGGACTGCCCTGAACTGTGGCATATGGGTGGACAGAAGCGAGCCTACAGCGCATGTTCTCAAAGCCAAATAAACAACCATCTTTAACTTTATTTTCTTTAAGTGTGCTTGAACGCAGATGGATAAAAACATATTTCTAATGTTATGTTGTAGGCAGACACAAAGTCTCGTCGGATGGGAAGAGGAAGAGTGATATTTATGTTGAACATGTCGAAACGTTTGCTCCATATGTGCAAGTCGCGTGGTAGTCAGAATATCTCAATGTATGTACACGCATCTTAGCTAATAAGGATCAACTACTTCAAGTCAGCGTAGACAAATATAAATTGATAGTTGAAAATAATATACTATTATTCTTAAAATCAAAATATTAACATTAATTTTGAAATTTGTATTCTATATAAATAAAAAGGAGCGCAAAGGCATACACTCACATATATTTATGATAAATTTGGACTAGTTATTTGCTACAACTGCAAAGTACATTCACTTGACATACATACAATTATGCTTGTAATTCCAAAAGCCTTTTCACTGCTGTATGGTAGACAAAGTTCCACTGCATATAACCTGTCTGGTTATAGTTATAATGGGGGGTCACCGACAGGGTACCTGAATATGGGCGTATTTTTATTTGCGTCATTATATCAATGCAAGGGGACACAACCCAAAGTGGTACAACTAAAATATAATGCGTTACGGCAACGTTTGTTTGCAATTCCTTCATAGAGCAGTTGATGCATCAACGACAAGATAAATAGAGGAACGTTCCCTTTATTCATATAACATATTAATATTTTGATAACTATAGAGTACTGGGGACTAAGTACATAAGTAAATAACAACTGTTGGGTGGACAAATCAAACGTAGTTAGTCTCATCTCGAAGTTCGTGTGTCCATTATATAGGCCAACCATCCTTGATTGTATGTATTTAAATATGATGAAATGATGCAACGTGTTTCTATAATGATGTCAAATATAAACTGATTTGGACATTGGCCAACGCATTTTATCCATTTCGTCTCACTTCTTGAATACGTCTTTAGAATGTGATCGCAATTGTATTAATTGTATTGTACTTTAAACACTAAAACATACTGAAGCTCTACATGTAACACGAAGACTGATCACTGGCATGGTGAGGCACAAACTATTTTGTACTGTGGTTTCAAATCTTTCAAATAAAATCCAAATAACAAGTCATTACACGACTGAATTAATAAAAAGTAAGAGTTATCATCAGCGCCACAACTATTTGATGACATACAACTTAAGAATAATTTGATGGTACTTGATGTCCGTTGTATTAACCTTTGCAAGGTAAGTTAATTAATGCCTATTTCCATCGCCATCTAAATATCGTTCCTAACAACGTGCGGACCATGCGATCAAATGAAACATCATCAACAATGAGTACTTCCCAGAATAAGTCGTCAGTGTGTTCCACTACAGGCTATTTCTAACACAAACACCTATAATACCGATAAAGCATACGTATAAACATGTCTGTGTGTCATTAATGCCCAGTCCTTCTATAAACATCGCCTTAAAAGTCAGGTCAACGCTAGAGAGAAGTCTTCAAAACGAAGGAAGCACATTTTCATTTCTCTCTGTCGATTTCTGGACAATTACACACTCATCAAGCACACCTGATGGCCGTTGTGCGGCGAGAAACGATTTCGTGGACCGATAACATGGCTGCCGGATGTTCCGCCGACGCCATTCCAAGGCCGACAACCCTTGTCTTCCTCTATTCATTGGAAACTCTATCGCCAGTGTTTATTTGTGCTTTGTTTCATGAAAGGCCAGGCGTTTACTGATGTGAAGTTGCAGTGAGTTGAAAGGCCATTTCCACGTGCTTATCACATCCAGATGCAGTGCTACTACCGTTGATTTGTAACACCGCATGTACAGTTTCACTTCCCACTTGTCAGCGGAGAAAGTGATAGGGCTCCCACCATCAAATGTGTCATCTTGTATTGTGATGCCCGTTATTGAGACATCATGAGCATTCGGGCAAACCTTTAATGCCGACATGATACTATTTTTTAGAAATAAAATAAAAATTAATAATATTGGTATGGCAACTATTTAATACAATAACATATATAATACCCGGTACTTCTTAAGATAAGATAAGATGAGAACAATACTGTATTACCTTTCCAGGAATTTGGTTTGCATAAGTATCAGTAAGCTTGATATTCCATACATCTAATATGTGGACACTTTAATGTTATTTATTTGAATCATATTGTAATTAATCAATATTTACAAGAAAGTTATAAGGTATAATTGTTTAAACGGACGTGTACATGGACGGCAACTATCGAAAATGAATTAGACCTCGAACTGGGATACAACTGACGTTCAAGAAGCATAATATAGTAATTATGATACCAAGCATGGCAGTGGCACTTTTTACGAGACTTTTGTATTGCAATTAGAAAGAGACTATTAGGATGTTTAGATGTATTTATGAAGAAAGTTCAGATCTCAATTCGTCATGAAATCGATTTTCCACAATTTGAAATTCAAAGACCGGGTTTGGACCCAGATAGCGTCATGGTACAAGCCACCTTTGAAAGACGTCTTTCTCTTCAAGCAGGATTAATGAAGTCTGACTAATGACTACCTTTTGGTCAGTTTTTAGACGAATGAAGCCTGTAACTGGGTTTAATTGCATAATGATCAGACTCAGCGCAATCAAAGGGAGATAAGTTCCGATAGGTGGCGTTCAATGACAGGGAAATGAGTGAAGCGCCCTCAAGTGTTATGCGGGGAGGTTCTAGTCGTGTTTACACAGCAATCTTTTCCCTCTTTGTGCCCTGTTGGTAAGATGTGGTTTTCAATGATGACTTATGAACAGAGAGTCTCCTAGCATTGCAGCCAAAATTAAGAGCACATGATGAAGAGAGTTATATCTGTAGAAGTCGTTTGTTCCACAGTCAGGAATCTGCATACAACGGATAGAACCACAGCCACTGGGTTCAGAATTTAAGAGCACCGGGCTTGATAGCCCTCTCTCTGTTTGCTTTGCCTCTTGTTAAGTAAATGGGGCATAAAAATATGTAGTTGTAAATATTAACAAGACGTATTCCCAGCAGACTGTGCAGCATCCATGATTCTACCACCAACGTGACGGAAACATGTGTTAGATGATTGTAGATTCCTAAAATCTTTCCACCGACTAGCATATGAAGAAAGATGCGTAACGGAATCATTTAGTTCGCCATTTCATAAACAAAATCAGCTATGGACCGAAAGAGGAATTCAAAATGTTAGTAATGTTGTATTTGTGGTATAATGTTCTCCATATGATTTTGGAGGTCTGTTTTTGTGCCATTGTTTTGGGGTGGGATTGATATTTGAATGTCCGTAAACAAAGAGCCCTCACAATTTATACCTTAATTGTCAATCAGGGTATAATAGATGGCCGGTTTGTACATAAGGTGTCTTTTTGCATTAAAATAAGTATTTCAACATGGAAATAATTGATCCTGTAAACTGATATACAACAACTACATTCTACTTTTTCATTTCTGTTTACTTTTTCTTGTCTAGAAACATTTTTCCAGACGAAACAACGAACTAAAATAGCAATGCATTTGCTAATGGGCATCTTATAGCATAACGCGTTGTGATTTTCATAATTGTTGATGGTAAGAAATAAATGAAGTAATGTGGGTCGTTGTTTTTTCGTATTAAAATTTTGTATCGATACAACATGAAACCATAAATAACCACTAACGCTCAATAGCCTTACATTATATGAAACCATAAATAATATACATTAAATGTTGTTTTAATGTATAATTACTTTCCTTTGTAAATATCCCTCTCATTGCAAAACATGAATACCTTTATTAATAATGCCCGTGAACGTGTATTAATATTTAATGATATTCCATTGCATGCTATTAAGAAAAAAACACTTTCTAAAAAAGTTCGAATTTAATGGTGAACACAATCGATTTTCTCCCACAATTAACTGTCTTTGGAACAGTGCAGTCGTGGTTCTAACCCAAACCCTTCCATCGACACACAAATAACTTAAAACGAAATATTTTATGTTTGACTGAGTATTATGTTTGGGCAGTACAATATATCATCGTAGAGTCGACAAACTGAAGAAGCCTTTTGAACCCGTTTGCCGAGAACTCATGAACCCACAATATATCATGCTACCCTGTTTTGTCCGCGTAGCCGGATTAATCTTACGAACTGTATAATTGCGTATGAAATTCATTGATCAAACGTTTAATAAACGTTGGCGTCCAATCATTTGGACGAAATATACAAATGATGTACTGGTCGTCCCTATCAATTAAACCGGGGTAAAGAATTAGTAGTTCCAATATCTGACAACTACTGGATAGGCTTTCGCTTAATAAAGAGCGTTTCCGTTGTGGGACCACGGAAGCGTATTATATATCTGGGTATTATGCCTTTAAATAGGCTGTTTGTATACTCCGTAAATTATATAGACTACCTTTAAGTGCATTGACAGCGTATGAAATGTATCAGTTGAATACGCCTGCTGTATGAAAAGGTTACTTGTCAAGAGACACGACTGTTTAGCTTGATCTCATTTGATGAGTAAATATGATTGATTGCAACATACTGTACTTTGTGTTTGATTTAATACGAAATACCTATCGATGTCTACGCATGTCCTTGACAATTGCAATGAACCAGAAGCGTAGTCATACAACTCACAATACACAGATCTTTGTAACACAGATAGCTTTATAGAGCATTTGAGAACAATACACGTATAGGAAAATGAACTTAGTTTATGGTAGATTGTGCTATGTTGGCACACGTCCATACGACTCCATAATAGTGTGGCTCAACAACATTAAACAATAAGTAGGTAACACTTTCTTGACTAATATAATTGATAAATCCTTGCGGTATAATATGATATCTATGCCAATTGTATATTTAAACATATTTATGTTAATTAAATTGTAGATTTTTAAAATAAATATATTTCCTAGAAGAAATCATGGTAATGAGGTACACACATGTTTTACTTACTATGAATTCACTTTCTCTTTCTCACATCGTCGTCATGAAAACACGCCATGAGAACCAAAACAAATTACGTTGGAAATGGTCATCTCCCTATACTCCCAAGAAGAAAACATATTCTTCTTGTCTAATTATGACACAAAAGTAGTGCATTTGATAAATTTATGACACTTTCGACTCAACATGAATGAAAGGAAAACACTTCAAAACAGCTCTAATAGTGACATGGCAGTTGAATCTAAGATAAGGTCTGATGAGTCGTGTCACTAATAATTGGTAAACCGCTGGCCCAGAGATCACGGAATATTTTGAGTACGCTTTCATGCTCAAGCTCAAATTTGTGAAGATTTGTGAACACAACATTTAATTGAAGAGTACGAGTTTGTACTCAAACACGGTTCGTAACCTCGGGGATATATAATACAGAAATTAATACTGGTCCAACATTTAAGATTAGGGATACAGCAGTTCTGTAGCTATAGTTTAGTCTATGTTGCTATGTATCTATTAAAGTGTCCATACTAAATAGATAGCAAACTAGTAAACGGGGCATTTTCTAGCTACATAACTGCAGCTAGGATACTGGTAGATTCTTAATAAATAAAATACAAATAATTATACAAATTACTATGATCAATAAGTCTTTGAATTCCCTTAAATACTAGTAAATGAGTAACGGGAAATCCCAAAGTATAAGCGTTAGTTCTTTGGATTCTATACCAGTTATAACCCAATGAATTAATTTACCCATTCGTCGAATTAATGGTCCACAATCGATGAACTAGTTGCAGGCTAATGCAATACCTGATACTAAATCACCGCAATTCGACACAGTATTGAGAGCTATGTGACCACTCCCCCGAAAATCCAGTAACCTCGAATAAAGGATACTGTGTTTGATGGAGAGCCACCTTTTAGAAAAAGACGAGATAACTGCGATCAGGGGTTTTATTCCATCACATAGAGTAGCATCCATGAGCCGATCGCAAATAAAATTGAATTAATATCCACTCACAATGTATACTTTCTCTTGCATTCCCTTGTTCAGATTCACCGATAATGGAGAAAAGAAGCAAACAGGCTATAATATCACTTGCTGCCTATAAATATCCATTAATTGTTGTAGATTTGACAATAATTCTTCTATACGCCATTCACAGAAAATCCATTTATCACACAAAGTGGGAGGTGCATAAAAATACAATGCAAACTATAGTGATGTGTCGTCGTGTTGGGAGTAATGGCATAGCTATTCGTATTGTTCACTGCTTGGGACTCAATGACAATTGTATTAGGTCCAGCTACTTCAATACCGTATCAATTACCTCGCCTACATGTTCATCAAAGCCTTTCTATATCTGAATCATATTTCACTTGTATGCAATGGATTCACGATAATATCTCATAAAAATTTAATAAAAGGGCAATTCACTCTCTTTGACAATAACAACGTATGCCCCCCGACGTAGTCACTGGATGTCAAATCAAGCCATGTACATTTCATTTGCACATTGCATCCGCTATAAATGGATCCAATTTTCAGCCGAAGTGATTTTTCAAGTGATTTACTTCCTAATTTATACATACGAAATGGGATCCATTGTTCGCGGAGGTACAATACAGATTTTATTTTTTTGTGTTTGACGAGGCGAATATACGTTTCTCCATCTGAAACGATGAATACGGGATAGTTTGGCTCCATCAACTATTATACGTTAAGTATTTTTTGGTAATTCAGTATTGAATAATAAAACAAATAGAGCGTTGAAATAATAATAATAATTATTATTATTATTATTATTACTATTATTATTATTATTATTATAAATAATAATAAAAATAATATTATTTATAATAATAATAATAATAATAATAATAATAATAATTATTATTATTATTATTTCAACGCTCTAATAAATAATTTAACTATACTTATATTTAATATAAATATGATAAGTATGTTTTCGAGCACGGATTTGGAATAATTATCTAGGTCCATATCATCTTTATTATTATTATTATTATTATTATTATTAATAATAATGATAATAATAATAATAAAGATGATATGGACATTGATAATTATTCCAAATCCGTGCTTGAAAGCATACTTATCATATTTATATTAAATATAAGTATAGTTAAATTATTTATTAAAATCCCAATATCACAGTTATTTTTCTATCAAAAACAATCATTGATGACCTTCCCATCAGTTCTGACATACTGCTGGTGACTACATACACCATCCTCGAAAAATGTCCAACACCTGTTTTTTAGGTGCTTTTTTATGATAATAATCAAATTCCTGAACGTAAGCCATGCACAATCAGAACGTAGATGTTTCCTAGGGTATGGCTAACACGATCCTGCCGTAACGACATACCTTGACCTTGACCTTGATCTACAAACCACACAACAACTGACCATTAAGAAACAGTATCCGACCACAAACTCCCTGCATCGCGCGTATTCATTAATTCCTACACGGCCGAGTGCCTGTGACAATGTTAGGAGTTTACTTGCTCGCCAGGTATACATCAACGATAAGGAGTGTTCTCGTTTATGTCGATGATCAAACAATCCCCAAACTGCATTTACATAGAACTCTATGATAATCATATTCAGCAATACAATTTGTAGCAAGCCAGGCAGAAGACTGGAGTTTTCTCAGCATGGGGGTAATAGATTTGTTTTCAAGGGGATTATCCACCCGTAACTCCCATTAGAAAGCAGCCCCCCATTTAAGCAAGTATATTGCCCACCTGGACCCAACAAACTGTGACGTCATCCCACCAAAGACGACAACTTAGGTAAAATGCAAAGTCGGACGGATCAAAGGCATTGGTTTGCAGGTAGATAATAGTTGATTGTGCATGGACGATTAAACCTCAGCGTGAATATGACTGGAAATGGGGTGTTTGTGTGAATTTAATATGGGGCACTGTGGCATAAATGTATTGAGACTGGAAGGAGGCAGTATTATAGAGCAACAAAATGTGTCTACAGTCCCGTTGTAGTTCATAGATTTGTAATATCAACACTAGAAATCCATATGATAACAGTAAAACGGTGCATATTGGCCCCGGCCAAAGTGCTCAAATGGAGGTTAAACTTATCAAGAACCGGTTTTATTAGTTCGTGAGCGGTTTAATCGTTTCATTTTCTCTTAATTTTCGGGGCCAAAGGGTCCGACTCAAACGAAGGCCTGAACATCAGTGGTAGGGAACATGTTTTGATTGTCTCTGTTATTGGCTATTAACACCAATACAACGGCTCTGTATATTCATATACTAGTATACCATGTGCAGCTTCTCAATCTTCAATATATATACAAGACCATCCCGTAACCTGTCGATGACACAAATATATGCCACCATTAGGCATTAACCTTCCCTGTAATTAAATCTCAATGAAAGATCTCGATATTATATCAAGGTACAAATTACAAGCTTGTAAATGCAGATATCCAAATGAACGTTGGTATATTTACAGGAAAATATATATATACCAATTAATGTAACTAAAGCACTATGTTCAAATGTAAGGTATAAATAATGTACCTCACTTGCTAAGTCTTCACATGCACCTGCAATGGTGATAATTGATGAGTGAAATAGACAAGCCCATGCACATCATGCATGCGAAC